>BQNB010005834.1:0-86621 GCA_026074375.1 Tanacetum coccineum | reverse complement strand
CACTCTTTCCTTTCTTTCTCTAATAAAATGGCTTACTTTCATTTCTATCCTCCCCGACCTCCGGATCAAGTCATTTGTTAGTGATTTCTTATGATTAACAATTGGTATCAGAGCTGAAGGGGTGTATTGTATCATGTGTTTGTTGTCTTGGTACTGTTCATGTTCTGGTACTGTTCATGTCCCTGTTACTGTTCATCCAATGTTCATCGTATACTGTTCATTTACTGTTCATCATATACTACTGATTTAGTTTTTTTTTTCTTGTAAGTATGTCATGAAAATGATTATCATATGGTGGTATATGTTTCTGTTCTCATACTAGTTCAAATCTTTTTTTGGTGCTTAAAAGACAAGTAATAAATCTGGGTTTATCTATTGTTTCTTGGTGGCGGTTTGAACAAAAATTAAAAAAAAAACCAGATCCGGTTTTTAAGGAAAAGTACGACAGTGACAGGTGGCGGTTTGCCCACGGCGGTTTGATAAAACAGGTGGCGGTTTGACTTTCTTTTCATGGCTTTACTAAAACGAACCGCTGCCAAATGTTTTGGTCACGGCGGTTTGGTTGGTGAATGATATTTGGTGGTGGCGGTTTGGGTGAACCACCACCATGGCGGTTTGGTTGGTAAATGTGCTCAACAAGCGGCGGCTTGAAGAAACACAACCTAAACTGAGTCAACTCGGTTATTACCGAGTTGACCCGGTCAACTCATTGAAGTCTAGTCATAAAAAGAAAACAAACAGCAACACTCAACTAAACCATATTAACAACATCGCCAACAACAACATCAATAACAAACTACTACTAATCATAACAGCCTCACAACACAATCACCATCAGAAATCCAACAATATCTAATCCTAAACCCATCATCAAAAACATCACCACGCCATCTCATCTTTCCACTAGACTCAAACTCGAATTGAAATGAAAAAAACTGATCTTAGTGGTTCGATTCATTCCTCAAGATTATTCATGATCCTTATTGACCTTATTGAATCAAATCCCATCTCATCATCGATCGGTGTAGGTAGAATGCCTTTTTCTTAATATTCGAATTTATAGAAAGACAATTAACAAGTATGTTACTGTCAATGTATACTTCGTTTGAGACTCAATACAAACACATTGAAAGAAAACACACCTACCTGAGACCCTTGAAAATAAAGTAAAGGATCTTGAAGACTAAAACTCCTTTGTTCTTCATGGATTTTCTGAGGTATAGGTCAAGATGGAAGAAAACCGCTCGCGATTGATCTATGGATGTTGTATGTTTATGTAACACAGTTTCTTGTGATTCATATTCTTGTGGAAGCATTTTATGAGATTGAAGATGGATGATGGAAGTGTTTATTGCTTCTTCTTCTTTCTGCGTTTTGTTTTTTTTGGAGAAGAAGTTTTATGGAGGCGATTGTTAATTTGATTAGGGTTAGGTCATCTATGAGTAAATTTTGGGATAGTAATACTTTTATATCCTTTATTTTGTTATTGATTGACCACGGGGTTATAGTTTTGGAATGGACCGAGTATACAAATACATGGGCTGAGAGTTTAAATAATTCATATCCCTAATTCAGTGTATGAATCGGGTAAATATAATTCATAGCAGGCCTGGTATATATCCCTTTAAGTTGGTGTTGTGTGATTTGGTTTGAGGTTGGCCGCGCGCGCGCGCCGCTAGTATGGCGCGCGCGCTAGCGCGCAATTGGCCTATATCATCGTTATTTATATATGGGCTGATATATGTTAATGGTTTTTGACAGCCGAATTATAACACTTACTTTTGGGCTGAGATTTATGATTATGGAACAAATACTCATATAGGCCAACAATTATTAATTGGTGATGGGCTGATTTTAAATAATTGGCCTAGCGTGGTGGTATTGTTATTGTTATTAAGCCAGGACAAAAACGCTTTCACGACAAGTTAGACTAGACAATGTTGATCCGTTAACGACATTCAAAATAACATTTGTCCTAGTTTAACGACATTCTTGAACAACAACACAACAAACACGATACATAACACTAAAAATGATCCAAATAAGATTCACTAAAATGTCAAAACGGTTATGGAATTTGGACTTTAATGTCAAGTGATCACGGAGTTGATTTGGTATCCCTTGTTTGAGATTAAAGTGGGTTTCACGAAGGCGTCTACTTATTTCATCATCGAGACTTCCTTCTACTTTCTACCCCTTTTCTTCAAACCCAATCTATCGTTTGATGACTTGCTTGAATGTATACAATTATGATTAAGACTTGAAGTATCTAGTTTCCAGTAGTCGGGGTGGTTGGTTAAAGACCTGGTTACTATCATTTAAAAGAGTTACGTTGTAGTACTCAGTGTCACACGCAGAAGCCGATGTGAATAATTTCAAGAGGTGTTGTACTTTTCATATACTTTTGATGTTGGGTATAGGGTACTTTCGAGGCTTTATTCTGCACCGTTCTTCAATCAGCCACAATGCAAGCTTAAGTAACAAATTTGGGGAATTTTACTTCACTTTCAAGTTTGGTATATCGGGTTTACTTCACCAAGTGATCACAACAATAGCCGACAGAATACGAGGTTGGTAAGTTAGCTAGAGAGTATAAGGTTGAGATGTGATCAACAATTCTCACGGGATAATTGAAGCTACTGAACGTCAATGATACTTCACAGTCTCAACAAAATCTTTCAAAGTTCTTTAATGTCTTTCATAACTTTTCAAGATTATTGCTTATGACAAGAACTTCTTGTGTATATGACCGTACACGTCAATGATGCTTTCGAGAGTTCAAAACCATCATGGGGGAAAACGTGTACTTTGATGTAATCAGGTCCACTTCTAGGGGAAGTAGTTTATACTACTTTACTTAGTATGGTTTGTGAATTATTCTCTATGCGTGAGAAGAATTATTGCTGATCTCTTGCATGTTCCCCTAAACGGATAATCATCAAGACCGAATGTTAAAGAAGCAGTATTAGTTGGTGTGATTGGCTGATTCTTCTACAAAATTTTGTTGTGCACTTTAAATGTCAATGTTAGAAGATCGTTCAAGCTACATCAACGTTTCAGAATCTACTCAAGATATGGATGTTGGTTTGGGGGGAAGCTGATTCAGAAACTTCGCCAAAAAGGAGTCTATGAAGAAAGCTTTTCAAGACATGCTGCATGAATTCGGGGTAGTTAATCCAACTCATGCATACTACAATGGTTCCAGAACAAGTCAAGACACAAAAGATCCAAGCTGGAGTACAAGTATCAAGACTAGAAGACAAAGAAGTTATCATGTTATACATTTATATTTTGCCGACTTTACCTAAAAACAACACTTTAACGGGAAGTGTACCTGATCAGATGTAGCTTCGTTGGTAAGTAGGGTGTCGATCACTAAGAGTTTGGTTGACTAAATTAAGTCAATTTAAACTATGTTAATTCTAATCTATGTTAAACCTATGCTAAACCTAGTTCTAACGGATAAGGGGGTTTCATTCTGAGAGACTGGCATAGGTTTGGTGGTGACTTAAATCAATTTAAAACACAATAACACACGCAAGCAGATAATCAAAAATAGAAGAGCGGTCAAGCCAATTATAAGAAAACTGTACTTTCCATTATTTATTTCAATTAATCGCAGGTTGTTTTTTTAGTGCAATAAGTGCTTCCTCGAGGCGGCATATCCATTTTCCAAGATTTAGGAGGTACTTTCCTAAAAACCTAGACTCGTGTTAGGATATAAGCCTTCTGAGTTAATGGCTGCTAAGGTTTGTGTTACTGCTACTAAGTAAAACTTAGTGATGTTTAGTAATCTTAATAAAAAAATATGCTAAGTATTTAGTACTGCTAGTTACTACTGCTAGTGTAACTTAGTACTGCTAGTGTACTTAGTATTGCTAGTGTATATTAGTATTGCTAGTTACTACTGCTAGTATATGTTAGTACTGCTAGAGTAAAGTTAGTACTGCTGGTGAAGATTGAAGAAAATATTCTAAGTAGTTACTACTACTTGTACATAGTTAATGTTGCTGGTATATAAGTTACTACTGCTTGTTAAGAGTTAATGTTGCCTGGTACATGTTTCAACTGCCGAATGTTACAACTGCTAAAAGGTAAAGATTGCTTAAAGATCAAGGATTATTATGAGATATGGATTGGCTATGTATAGGAATAGAATCTTTGAGATAATCTAAGTTTTAGTAAGTATACTTGTAAAATCGGACTTAGGACTCCTTGGTGTATAAAAGGAGGTCCTAGGGCATAGAGTTTTATGTATCGTAGTCGTATAATTCAGAGCTTCAAGGTTTTGTAACCCTAATACTAGGAGAGTATTAGTATTATTTGTAATAATAATATTGGAGCTTTTATTATTGAAATTATGTTGGGATTAATAGCTTCATAAGGCCGTTTGGAATTACTGCTGCTCTTATCAAAGTTAGTACTGCTCAAGAAGAAAGTTAATGTTACTGGTGTATAAGTTACTGTTGCTAGTGTTCAGAGTTAATGCTGCTGGTACGAAGTTACAACTGCTGACAGAATTACAACTACTAATGGATAAGGATTGATTAAAGATAAAGATTGCTTATGTGATATGTATGAGATATTTTTGTAAAAGATACGTATAAGTTATTTGTTTAGGAGATCATGATAACTTAGGAAAATATTGTAAGCCAGTTAGGACTCCTTGGTGTATAAAAGGAGGTCCTAGGGCATATAGATTGATATCTTTTCATTATTCTGTCAATCTATTCGTAGCTTCAAGGTTTTGTAACCCTAACACTATTAAGAGTATTCATATTATATTGAGGCTGAAAGTTTGGTAAACTGTTTTGTTATTGATTTTATTCATTACTATTTCATTGAAATTCTTCTTAGTATCATTGACTAGATTTCGCATAGTCTTTGATATTCATAATCAAAGTTTCTATCATAGTTGTTTTGAATCTATTCAATACAACTTAGGCTTATTAAGTCTAAGCAAGATCTATTTTTGGGATCAATAAGTGGTATCAGAGCTTGTGAAGAAGCTTTGAATAAGAAGAACCACTTTTACTACACACAGATCTAATTTTTCCCAGAAAAGCAATGAACTTTCAATCTACTAAACATCAGCTACCCATAATCCACTGGTGAGTTTGATTCTCTAGAAGATGAGGATGGAGCAGTACCTACAGTGCATTGATTACACTTTATGGGAGATCGTAGAAAATGGTAATGCACCTATAGTAACAAAAATGTTAGATTGGTAAGGAGACCGTTATCCCACCTTACATAGTATTTAAAGAGAAAGGCAAAAAGAAGGGCAGAGTTAAAGGCAAGAAGCACTTTGTTGATGGCCTTACCTAATGAGCATCAATTAAAGTTTAACTCGTACAAGGATGCTAAGATACTGATGCAAGCTATTGAGAACAGATTTGGAGGTAATACTGCTACAAAGAAAACTCAGAAAAATCTATTGAATCAGCAATATGAAAACTTTGCTGCATCCAGTACAGAAGTGATTGAGCAATCTTATGAAAGGCTTCAAAAGCTAAATATCAACTGTGAGAATGCATGGTGAAGTTATCCCTCAAGAAGACATCAATCAGGAAGTTCTTAAGAAGTTTGTCACTAGATATGGGACTATGGCATACAATTGTGTGAGGAACAAACCAGAGATTTGAACATTAAGTTTGATGACACCTTCAACATCCTGAAGGTTTATGAATAGAGTTAAGGGAACTTCTACTCAACCACAAACTCACTCACATGTTAGCCTTTTTGTCCTCAAGCAGCACAAACAGAGCAGTTAATACTACTCAGGGTGTTAATATTGCTAGTACTCAGGGTGCTGTTGATAGCTCAACAACTGTTGAAAAATTTTAGTGATGCTGTGATTTATTTACTTCTTTGCTATGCCAATAAGTATTCATAATAGATTAATAAAGATCTACATCAAATCAATCTTGATGATCTAGATGTGATGGAACTTAAGGTGGAACATTGCTATGTGACTATAGCTCAAGAAGATTCCTAAAGAATTTCTAGAAGGAAGTGGACATGGTCAACAAAGAAAAGATTGGGTTTGACAAGGTCCAGTGGAGTGTTTCAACTCCATAGACGAGGACACTTTTTTACAAGGAGGAGTGCAGGGCACCTGATATCATGATAGCAGGAAAAGGGATACAGAAAGGATTGTGCCAGTTGAGGAAACTACCTCAAATGCCTTAGTATCTCAGTGTAATGGCTTTAGCTATGATTGGAGTGACCAAGCAGAAGAAGGTCCAACCAATTTTGCTCTCATGGCTTATTCTTTAACAAGTTTAACTTCTTCTACAAACTTTGAGGTATCTAATAACTCAAATTGTTGTTCATCTTGTTTAGAATGTGTAAAATATTTAAAAGAACAAAATGAACAATTAGTTAAAGACTTAAGAACAGCTAGGGTAAATGATGTCTCTTATAAAATTGGTTTAGAATCTGTAGAAGCTAGACTATTAGTCTTTAAGAAAAATGAGTTTGTGTATGAAGAAGATATAAAACTCTTAAAACATGAAATCTATTTAAGAGATTAGATATTACAGAGCTTAAAAGGAAGTTAGAGTTGGCTACAAAAGAAAAATATGAGGTTCAACTTACAGTACAAAAATTTGAAAATTCATCAAAAAGCCTAAGTAAAAACTTTAGCAGAAGATAATTGATAAGTGTAACTACGATTTCGGTATAATGCGTCCACCTCCCTATACTGGGAATTTTATGCCACCAAAATTTGATTTAGTTTATCCTAGTCTAGATGATTTTGTTGATGTAAATGAGTCTGTTAGTGAGTCTGTAGTTAAAAAGCTTACTGTTGAGACTAATGAACCTGAGAACTCTAGGAAAGAAAATGAAGCCCCAATTATTAAGGATTGGGTATCTGATAGTAATGAAGAAAATATGCCTAAGGTTAAAACAGTTGAGATGTTTATCTAAACTGTTTTGCTAAGATAAACTTTGTTATGTCTACTGAGCATGTAAAATCTCCTAGGAAAACATGTAACCCCCCCCCCCAAAAATGTGTCACAACGGAAGTACGTCCGGGGGCGTTACTTCATAATACACAGTGCTAGATACAAGAGAACGACCTCTAAATGTGTCGTTTGAAAAGTAATCTTGTTGATTTCCTTAAAATTGATATAACATTTGTCCCATAATTGCATTCATAAGAATGCTTAAGCGATACAAACGAGATTGTTCATTTCGTATATAAAGTAGATCCATGATTGAAATCTTGTCATTTTAGACTCTAATGCACATCAGATAATCCAAGCATCTAATTCACCTGAGAAAAACATGCTTAAAACGGTCAGCATAGAGTTGGTGAGTTCATAGGTTAGTTTAAGTATGAATGTCAATTCCAATGAATGTATTTGCCCACTGTGTCATCACAGTACCATGTAAAACATTTAGTGACTACTGTCTCCCTACAATATCATAAAATGATTGTATGACCATTTCAAACCTTTTAATAGTCCTCAAAGTTATCTGCATAAGTGTTGACATCAAAGTTTTGTAAAGTATGTCTGACTATTTCAATCCTTAAATAGTCACAAAATGTATAAATATATATTCAAATCCAATATTTGTAAAGTATGCATGACCATTGTATCTAATACAATAGTCATCATCTGTGATTATGATTACACTCCTAAGTTCATGAAACTGCGATGTAGACCTGTTTGTATGCCACTTTATTCAAGGCACAGTAAGAATATACCCATCGTAGGTGTTCCCTCCAAGAACACCCGGGCACTAATAAAAGAATATGTTCCATACGTGGGTGTTCCCTCAAGAACACACCGGTCATTAATGAAATATATGTACCCATATAGGGTCCCCTCCAAGGGAAACCCAGGCATTTCTGAAAATAATATGTGGTATGTGATTGATTGGCCCGCCGGCGGCCCAATTCTTTCGTATCCGACTTGGTAAAAGTTCGTTCCCAGTGTATAGCTAGTCCACACGAACGGGGATTGTCAATTCAAATAGAATCTATCTTATAAAACATTCGCGCTTACCCTCCGTAGTAATGTAACAGTTCATGCCAACTTATGCTAAATCCATAATCATAAAAAAGTTTTTGTATGTGTTTACGTTCAAAAATTAAACCAAGTATTGTATAAATGAGTATGTAAACCAAACAGGTATCAACCTTTGTAAAATGCTTTATATAAACAAGCAAGTTCCTCACCCAAAATATACTGTAAACATGGATTAGTGGGCTATAAACTCACATTGATGTTGTAGAACGATTTGCAGAACTGCACAGATTAAGCGCAGCACAAACGGAAAACCGGAACGGCTCGATCAAGAAGATGCAGCTTAACTTAACGACTAAGTCCCACTAGCCTAGGATAATGTATTTGGGTTTCCCGATGTATGGTTACGTCAACGCGACACGTTGATAAAGATTTAGATTTCCAAGTGGTAATAGTTTGGTGGTTGGTTAAATAAAATAAATCAAAAAAGTAAACGCAGCGTATGTAATATAGTCCGTACATATTTCATATAGAAAATGGACAAGTATATAATTCATATGGTGAATTATATAACAAAGACAAACAACCAAAAGAATAATCGAGGTATATAATACTTTGCAAGTATTATATAAGAAACGTGAGAAAAATAACTGAAGCAAAACAATTCGACACGTTTTCAGAAATCACCAATTAAATTAATAAAATGTCCTTGCATAAAAGTAAACATACGTTTTAATGTTACGAATTATGTAACTGATGTTTGTAAAGTTTTTACAAAAGTTATGACTTTATCTTTTAGTCGGGAATTATAAAATAGTATTTTATAAATAAATCTTTCGTCTTATCGACGGATCGTGGCTAAAATCGTTACCTCATTTGTAAAAGTATAATTCTCGTTCGTTTGTCGGGTTATTGCATAACGAATTAAAAATCTTAAAACTATATAACTTCGTCTTTTATCGGTTTTTCTAAGATAACAGAAGTTTAGTAGAACATTACTAAATATAGAAATTGTTATAATTTCTGTCATGACTTCCGTTTTATAACATTGTCACATATTATAATAAATCTAATGTGTTTTTTTCCACTTTTCAACAAACCGTGTTGCAATATCATCGTGTTTTTAGTAGATATAAATATATTTTTAATAGAAAAATCCAAATATGCTCTCTGTGGTTTGCAAAAATTGCAGACTTACTCCTCCAACTTCACGAAAGTGCAGGCGGCCTCTCCAGATTGAAACTTTCATTGCACTCGTGCTCCTGGAGGGGACCATTATGGACAAACTTAAACAAAAGTGTTGCTAAATGGTCCCTGTCAGGAGTGCAGAGTGCAATGGAAGTTTTCATCTGGGCCGTGTCGCTGCATTTTTTGAAATTTGGAGAGTAAGTCTGCAATTTTTGCAAACCACAAGGAGCATATTTGCAGTTCCCTATTTTTAAATATACATATCTAAACTAAACAAAATAATTATTATTACATTTATTTAACCATTAACCACCATTTAGTCTGGTTCTTATAATATAAATTTTTTATGTTATATTTATTAGCCGATTTGTATAATCCCAAACACACCCTTATTAGTAAACTGTTAAACCAAACACTCCCTTATTCGATTTCTGCTGTCCCAAACGCACCCTTACAGCTTTGCTGTTAAACCAAACACAGTCATATTGGTTTCTTGCTCAACCAAACACCCCTTTTAGGTGTTTCCAGCCAACCCAAACACCTCTTTATCGGTTTCTCTTAACCCAAACGCACCTGTTGTGGTGTTATAACAAAACCAAACGCACCCTATTTGGTGATTACCACAACCAAACGCTGCCATTTATAAAACCAACCGCACCCTACGGTTGGAGCAAACCAACAACAACCAACGACCTTGCGTGCAAAAAAAACGGACCCGCTGCGGTGCAAACCGAACGCACCCTTAGTGGTGGTCGGTTAGACCACCGAAGCAAACACCCCTTTTAGGGGCTGTTAGAAAAACCGAACGCCCTTGTGGCTGTTTATATCAAAACCAAACGCACCCCTGGTGCGAAATATCAAACCCGACGCACCCTCGTAGGTGGCTGCCACCCAAACGCATCCCCTTGGTGCCGGATAACAAACCGAACGCACCCCTTGGTGGTGGTGTTTTACCACCGAAACAAAACACCCTTGTGGTGTTTTCATCAAGTCAAACGCACCCTTTTTGGTGCGGCATAGATAACCACACGCACCCTATGGTGGTGATTTCGGTATGATGGTGGTGTAGGGACGAAGGTGGAGCGACGGTTGAGTGGTGGTAATGGCGTGGAGGCGAGTGGCATAGTGGATTGGATAGATCAGGTGATGAGAAACAATTTTGGTTTCGGCCGGAAAACTCGCCGGAAAAGTTTTCTGGTGCCGCCAGCGGCGGCGGCGGTGGCCGGAAATGGGGAGGGGGAGAGAGCCCTGTATATGTGTGTGTATATATGAGAATGAAAATGAAGAAAAAGATATAGAACTTTATATGTATATATATATATATATATATATATATATATATATATACATATATATATCAAAAGTTTGAAGGTAAAGTGGCGAGGGATTATTGTGTAAATTTTTAATATAGTTTTGTTAACTATCGGTTCGGGACTCGTTTGGGCCACTTAACGGATGATTCAAAATACGAAACTTGCGCCATTACGTTTCAAATCATTTTTCTGATAAAAATGAGTATTCACTCGACTAATTTTCATAAACGTTTTTATCAATTTATTTAAAACGTTTATTATTTATTTGTGGGTTACTAATAAACTTTGTCCGCAAAATGATCTTTTACTTGAATATTTACGTTTTTAACCAGTGTTACCGAATAAAATGATAAATAATTTATTAAATATTTTTATTTAATAAAAAGTGATAATTAAATATAATTTATTATTTTCTTGTTTCTAAAATCTTGCGAGGGCATTTCAGTCACTTTCTGTCTGACTTCGGGTCTCGGGCAAAACTGAAAAGTTGTTCTAAATATCGTTTTACATCAAATTGCTTTAGAGTCCGAGTTGTGAAAACGTGATTTAGTGTTCGTTTTTGATATGTCATCTTAGAAATAACATATATCTTTTTCGTTTTCAAGTCGAGTAAGTTAAAAATAACTTTACACATGAGAGATGTAATAATAAATATGATTTATTATTTAAAATATGTTCTGAAAATTTTACTTGTTACGCGGTAATTGCTTTTATGTGACAATAAAAGACCAAAAGTCAAAAAGTCAAGTCAGACCCAAAATGTCAAAGGGTAAAATCATCATTTAAAATTTCAAAAATTGCCGAAGAAATCTCGTCCTGAGATTAAATTTGTGTTAACCGTTTATGTGACCAAGAAAAGATGTAAAATTTAATAAACCAGTTCTAAACAAGATTCTGATAACTTTATTCAGCGAAATTCGATATTTTGACACTTCTTAGTATATACCAAAAATTTTGACTAGATTTGACCAGGACATTTAATCTATCAAATGGGGGGAACCTCAAAATAAATCCTCTGCAAATCTTTTGACGATTTCAACAGTGTTATAAAGAAAGTCTCTTAATAGTGAAAACATCGAAGGAGAAAGTGTAGCCGCGTGAGTATGCCTGTATATAGTTTTAAATGTTCGAGGACGGAGTCCCGTTTCTGCTATCTGTAATGTTCGATGATTTACATCAACGTGGCTTATGGATGTAAGTAACCAACTTACTAGGCAGTACTAGGATGTATCGCGACCTAAGTCTTCCTGCTAGTGGCCCGAATTGAATAGTTCGACTAATTCTTTCGTCGATAGGTGTTCATCTGGTTTATGGGAGGTTGCATTACCTATTGGATAAAGTTGTACCAGCTGGGACCGCTCCAGGACCTAACAGCAGCGACCATAACGTCAATAACTATAACAAATGGTGATGGGATGAAGAGAATGAGGACATTTAGAGAAACAATATTCCCAGAATAAAGTTTAACAAATGGGAGGAGCTCGCGGAAGAGCTTATGCGATAGACGGCGAAATATGGTACTCAGTCGTTAGTTCGAGGACGAATCAAATCCATTAGCTCAAGTGTGCACAAGTCGGTTAGCTCCACCAACAGTCCATGATCCTAAAGAGTTGTAACGACAAAAGTAATAACTTCAGAAAGAGATAATGTAGTGTCGCTAGTTTGAGGACGAATCAACTCCATTACTCAAGTGTGTAACAAGTCTGTTAGTTCCACGAACAGTTCGTGATCGCGCGGATTAGCAACGACAAAAGTAATAACTTAAGAATGAGATAAGGTAGTTCCAAGCGAGGCTTAAAGATGCTGCTGAGTGGCAAGACACGATTGTGTCTCTAGACCCTTGTAACGGATTCTGGTGATTATCGAGTTCAGGTTCATACTCGTCTCATATCGGATACCATTAAGCCCACTCATTTATAATTTATTATTTGCATAAAGAAGCGTCCCAATTTATGTAAATAATAAATTTATAAACTTATGGTTCGGTGATTTATAATTTATTTATTTAAATGAAGAGGCGTCCCAATCCTTTTAAATAAACAGATTATAAATCATCCTACTTAATAATTCCCGATGCAATACGCGTACCCACATAACTTTCAAGGTGATGGATGACATGACGATGCATGTGCTCTAATGAGTATGGGACGAGTGTTCCAAACTCGTCTTCGGAGACAGGGAGTAAAACTACCCAAAAATATCGACCTAGAGTTCAAGATAGGTAATGAGTACCCTGGTTAGAGTAAACCAGGTAAAAGTCTCGATGAACCAGTCAACATAGCAATTATCATATAAATCCTCCTATTACAAGTCCCGCCCATACAAGACTTGTAATACTTAGATTTATACATAATCCCATGTAAACAGAACTGTGACGGGCTTTGTTAACATAGCAATTATCATATCAATCCTCATATTACAAGTCCCGCCCATACAAGACTTGTAATACTTAGATTCATATATAATTTCATGTAAACAAAAATTTATGACGGTCTCCACGTAATACGATATTGTATAAAGCTATGAAGAAAAATAATATTCTTAGAGACCATTGTTTAACTTACAATGTCTGAGGTATAATTGAGACCATTGTGCAACTCACAATGTCTAAGAAATAAAATGAGACCATTGTATAACTCACAATGTCTGAGGTATAATTGAGACCATTGTGCAACTCACAATGTCTAAGAAGTAAAATGAGACCATTGTATAACTCACAATGTCTGAGGTATAATTGAGACCATTGTGCAACTCACAATGTCTAAGAAGTAAAATGAGACCATTGTATAACTCACAATGTCTGAGGTATAATTGAGACCATTGTGCAACTCACAATGTCTTAAGAAATGCTCTGGTATTTATATAAATAACTCTTATATAAATAAACGTGCGATATACGCAAAAGATGTAAGCATATATATTACATATATGTATGTCACATAAGCACTTAATGCAACACGTAATGTAAGCACATAAGCAAGTAGCGTGTATGCACTTTGAAAATGTTTGATGTGATGCAATGTTTGTAAAAACGGTTATAGTCTAGGGTAAAATATGCAACCTAGTTCTCTATAACCAATGCTCTGATACCAAACTATAACACCCAAAAAAATCATACAATGCAGCGGAATACCCCATGGGGTGCTACTTCATAATACACAGCGCTAGATACAAGAGAACGACCTCTAAATGTGTCGTTTGTAAAACAATCTCGTTGATTTAATCAAAATCTTGAATTTAATATACATTTGTCCCTTAATTGCATCACAATGAAAAGCTTGAATGTATAGACTCCAATGCACTTCAAGAAATCCGAGCATATAATTTCCCTGAGATTTTAGGGCTTCTGTGAGTTATCAGAAATACAATATCTGACGTAAACCTTCTTCTTGCAGGTTCGCTGGCAATATTCTGAGACAATTCCTTGCAGCAGTGCATGAACTTGGTCTTGCTGCAGCTTCTAGCTTTTGATCCGCTTAAAGCTTCAGTGGAAGTGTTTTTACTCCTGTAAATGAATAACAGGACATTAGTGTGTTGAAATTTCTGGTGTACTTCGAGTTTCTGTGGTAGCTTACTGAGATGAATTCCTGGTTTATCATTAAAAGTAACTTGCTTTTTTTCCTAGTTTAATAATAGGGTAGAGGAAGCCTTGTAATCTCTTTCCATTGAAACTTTTTGGGACAAAGTGCCAATCATAATATTCTAACAATTTCCTGATATAGCTTTACAGTGTTTGACAAACATAAGTAAAGTGCATTATCCAGAGGTTTAGCTACTCTAGATTCTAGCATCCACTACAATCTCCCTAACTGGTTTCTACAACTTTTCCTTAAATGGTTTAATATAGTTTTAAATGAGCACTCCGTGATATTTTCTTAAGGGCATGAGGATGGGTTTAACATCAATGGCATACATGCCAAGCGCAATAACTTTTGGTTGACAGAGTCACTAGTGATAACAGCCAGACAACTTGGCTTTCAACTGAGCCATTTAGACTCTCAATTTCATTTAACATGGTAGATGTCTGTTCATCTAGAGTGAAACACGCGTAATCTTAATAGAGTCATACAATTCCTTGTAATGTTGTTTGACCTTTTTCTAGTTCCTACTCAACTACTCTAACGTATTCATTTTGTTCCAATAAATAGCAGTTACATCTTTAGCATAAATCAGTTTCACGAACTCTGTCATTCATTTTTAGAGACTTGATCTTTCATGTTTTCTAATTAACGTTATCCTTTTCTTGAAGCTGTTTTCTAGATTTTAATTCTAAAAAATGAAGTCAATTACAGGAACATCCGAGAAGTTTGTGATTTTGTTATTTCCCAAAGTTTCTTGAAGGGGTTGATATTCTCATTGCAAATTCAGGTATTCCACCTCAAGTTTTGGTTAAAACCTCTTATCTCATTTCATCATTAACATCCTTTTGATTCTCATTTTGTAATTTAGAGATACTCAGCATTCAATGATCTAGACAACGTGATTTGTTCAAACAAGCAAAACACTAAATTGATCGACAAACATTACCAATTACGATTCTCTTTGAAATGAGAAGTTTTTCCTTTCAATTTCAGCACATTGGCTTGTCCACAGTAATCTGGTCCCATCCTCTGCTGACAATTATGAAATCAAAAATTTCTTTTCTCCATCCTTTAACTTCTTAAAGAGCCTTTTGCACTCCCTTCAAAGTGTTGTTTTAAGAATGTTTTGAAAAATTGTATGACTTCAGTGGGATAACATCTTTTTTGTTTGTTCAAAACCTCTTTCCACCTTCTGTGAGACCATGTTGGTGTGATTCACATTTTTATATGTTGTTGTCAAATTCCCTTAAAAAGTTGTATAAGTGAATAAAATAATTTTCACTTGATCTTTTGTGGGAGAAACCCCTGGGGACAAGCTTGACAGTGTATTGGGTTTTAGATACACCTCATTATGGTATGAAAGTGGTTTTAAAGCAACTGAGCTTCAACCTTTTTCCTGTCATTTTACATCTTGACCTAAAATATCTGCTCAGGGGGTCAAATCTCTCTGAGGTGCGAAGATTGCAAAGATAGTTCTCTATTGAGTAATCTTGGGGGTGCAAAGTATTACTTAACTTTATTTTTGATACACTGAGGGCTTTTCATTTTCTTTCTCATACATTCTTTTCCCTAGTCAACTCAAAACTCAGCTAGCGTCTTAAGAGTTTCCTCCGAGTCATGCACGAACAGCAGGTTTATGAATTGGTCATGACTATTTTAGTACCATTATAAGAGGGCAGATTGAACTTGCTTATGGCAACGTGTGAGACATAAGGTGGTTCTTGTAGCCTATTTGCTACCCATTTTTCTTTTCATCATAAAATGGTTTTGGTTTACATAACATGTGCACCGTTTGAACCGACTGATCTTGTTTGAATAATCTATCTTCAACCTTTTCTTTTAGCTTTTTGATGTCTAAAAACTCTTCAATGTATTTTAAAACTTCTTTTGTTAATATTTTTTTTCACGTTGTCACTTCAGTCCTTCATTGAACTTGTAATGGGTCATCGATAGAAACGAAGTTTTTGCATTTGTACAGTATGAAGTTTCCGATTTTAAAGAAGTTTCCTTTCTCTATATCGGTCGAAGTAGATAATTAATTCTAATTTGTTCAATCAACCTTTTGTTTCAGTTAATTCAACTTGTGCGCGTTTATTCATACACCCCGACCAATTCCTTATATCTCGCAAGAATCAAGGCGTCAATGAGTCATATAACTAATTTACTTCTTATTTGCTGACATACTTTGGGCACACCTGTCATGCATATCATCTAAATCGACATTACCAATGCATCATTCGAACAGAAGATACATTACTTTGAGTTATAACAATGTTCTCGTTATGACCTCCATATACTTTTTGGAAATAACAGAATAATATTACTATCCAACAAACACTACTCATATTCAGCATCAAGATCAACAAGTAGTGTGTGTTGTACATCGTTTTGCATCCTCGTGAACTTCATGATACTCATCCCAGTGATCTACACAGGTAATTTTTGGGGGTGTTACAGTACCCGTCACAATGTTCGGATCCTGGCGAGCTTCCTCTGCTCCCAACATGAATGCCCTACCCCTAGCCTGGTTCCTTTGGTTTCCACGACCCTGACCCCCGTTATTAGTAGCAACTTGATTTGGATGATTTCCTTCTGGTTCTTGTGCTCTATTCAATCTAGGGCAAGCTGACCTGACATAGTCGGTACTACCACACTCATAACATGCTCTAACAGTTGGGTTTCTAGCATTGACAGGATTCACATTCCTCGACACACCTCTACAATCCTTTGCCGAATGACTCGGACGATTACAGTTGAAGCATGTGCGACAAATCCCTCCGGGTGCATGGTAGGAGTTGCAGGTGGTACACTTGGACCAAGTACCTATATTCTCTCTTCCTACAGGGTTTACAATAGTAGCAAAAACATTCCCAGTCCTAGTCCTCTTATTGCCATCCCTACCATTCTTATCCTTGCTAGTTTCCCCCACATTTCCTCTTTTATCAACTTTCTTAATTGATCCATTTCTCACAGCCTCATCGGTCAGTGCGCCAGAAATCTGCACTGCTTTCTGCATAGTCTTTGGCTCTGTTGCTGCCACCATCCCATGGATTTGTGGAGCAAGGCCATACACATACATTTCAATCATCCTACTCTCAGGAGTTACCAAGTGAGGAACTAACCTCACCAACTCATAAAACTTATCAGTATTCACAGCATGGTCAGCCCCGACCATGGCTTGATTCCACAACTCAGATTCTAACTTTTGCATCTCATGACTATGACAAAACTCTTGTATCTTCATAAACTTAAAGTCATTCCATGACATACTAACAGCAACTTCCTGGCTTAGCGTGCGGATCTGAGAGTTCCACCACGTTAAAGCCTTACCCACAAATGAACCAGCATTGTATTTCACTTTTTGGTCATTACTACAACTACTCATATCTTGTACGTTCTCCATTAAGAACTACAACACCTCCCTTACCATCATATTCCTTAGGGTTACAAGCTAAGAACTCCTTATATGAACAACCTACCCAGTTGCCATTTACTAACACATTCCCCACGTTCTCCTGAACGTTCTCATTAACCACATTACCATTATGATTTCTAACATTTCCTTGGTTACTAACCCCTATTGGCTCCCTCTACATTCCTATTGACTCCCTCTACACCCCCATTAGCTCCCAAACCCTGGTCATTTCCTTGACCATTCAAATCCTCAACACGCTCATCATTATCTTTCCTAGGTATTCTACCCCTTCCACCTCTACCAACTCGTTCAACCGTTCCCCCTCCTAGTGATTCGGCAGCATGCCGGCCAGCACTTCGGGTCCTCATCCTTGGCGGCATTATCTATACGAGGGAGAACATGGGCAACGTTAGGTAAGTGGGAAGACTCGCACATATATATAGAATATCTTACTATATATAACCAGATATACACGTAACTCCACCCTACAGTGTCAACATCGATTTGTGTGAACAATATTATCAAGTATGAGTGAGTTATGATACGCTTATAACTACGTTGGCCACCGTACTTATATTCGCATCCTTTCTCATTCATATCCAATATTGAACCCACCCATTTCAATGACTGACATAACTAAGGCACCAAACCGCGAACACACAAAGGCACACAGAAGCAGAACACCGCGCACATAGATCTTATACGCAACTAGACAACAGATCTTAGGTTATAGTCTAGGCCAAACCACCTAGTTCTCTATAACCTTGGCTCTGATTACCAATTTGTCACATCCCGACAATGGTGAAAACTCGAGAATGCAACATAATGATCAATCATAACACAAGATACAAAATAGAGAAAACTACATTGCATAAACTACAAGTGCTATAAAGACCATCAACCTCGAACAAACTTGAGTGATGTCCCAAATCGCAACTAAAAATCCACAATCTCTTACAATTATTCCAATGCCCTCACAGGGGACCATAATCCAAACTTAATCCAAAACATCCAAAAACTAGAATCAAAACAACAAACAAGCAAGACTTCAAACGAAATTCCACTCGGGATACTTCTAAGTCTGTTATTAATCACCAAACTACTCTTCTTTCACTTCACCTGATAATGATACTCGAAAACGTCAATAATAATGTTGGTGAGTTCGTAGGTTTGACCTTAAACCCAAAAGTTGTGCCAATATTTCAACAGTGGACAATAGTGCTATATGAAAGTGAATATATGCAAACAACCTTAGCATCACCGCTAATCAATAACCATATGTCACTTACGCACCTAAAGGGCCTACCAGCTAGAGCACTAAAATTAGGGTAGGACCACACACAAACCTGGGTAGGCGTACCCATCCGCTCCAATAATCACACACATACTTGGTAGGCGTACCCATCCGATCCAAGAATCTCACAAACACTGGGTAGGCGTACCCATCTGATCCAAACAATCATGCATCACATAATATTCACATAGCAGTTATAAGCACATAACTTGTGCCAAAAACAAAACCACATTTCGCACAGATCAATTCAAAACATTTCAAAACAAATTTGAGTATCATTTTCCCCTAACGAAAAAACTAGTAAAAAGTGGGGCTACGAGAACTCACCTCAAGCAACTCTTTAACAACCAAATCTCAATCACACAAGCAAATGCAACGACGCCTGCACACGACCTAGTCCACTTAATATCTCAATTTAAATCATCCGATTCCAAAACAATCTTCACGTTTGATGCATAGAGTTTTTGACGCGTTGTACAATTACCTAAAATAGTTTAGTGGCGTGATGGTTGACAACTTATTTCCACAATCATATCAATCTCATTCCCCGATAATACATACTTATACTATTTAGAGAAAATAGATAAGTAATATAAATAAATATTTATAATTATTAATTATAAATATATCTCGACAAGTCCATTCAGTACACCTTAGTCACTTCAAAATAATCATTATACGGTTGAAAATGAAACGTTTACTCATAATAAACACATTAGAGAAGTTTCGAGAAAAATTATATTTTTCGTCTTTTAGTGAATTTATTAAATAAATAAAATAATTAAATATTATTTTATTATTTAAAATCAAAAATCATGTTTTTAAGAAAATTTCTAAGTATAAACTTTTTACGAAATTTCGACATGACCCGTACATTTATACAACGTTTTCTAAGGTTTAAAACCTTATTTTTCAACATTTTTCACAAATTCGACACTTTTCGACAAAATCTCAAAATCTCAATCTTTAACGCTTACCAACACGTTTTCCCAAAATATCGTTTAATATCACTTCGTAAATACATTTCCACTTTCAAAAGTCTGTCAAAACTCTCATAACTACTAAATATCACTTATTGGGCTTTAAGGCCCAACAAGGGTTCATTAAGACATTTATAAGTCCAAAATATGATCCAGGTCCAAAACCAAGGTCCATTTATATATATAAGCTTATACCAATAAGTATAAATTAATCCGGACCACAATAAGCCCTCCCATTAAGCCACAGCTTAAATGGACTTATTGGGCCGTGAGTCCATATACTCTAAAATACATATATTAAGCTTGAAAATAAGCTAATAAGCTACGTATCTCATTTGGTTACTACCATAAGCCTAAAAAATAGTCCACAACATACGCCATAACATAAAAATAGTCAAAATCACTTTCCTAGTGATTTTGATAACATAATGTGGCATATAAGCCCAAATTAAACCAAGAAATAGCTTAAAAATAAGCCCGAATAAGCTATATAAGCTACTATAAAAAATAAGCTATCTAGCAACATATATTATTAAGCATTCTAGCATCATATATTAGTCAACCATCACGACCACGACATCAAAACTACAAAAACCCTCTTTTTCCTTTTCTTAATACACGAACCAAACATCCTCTTTTTCTTTCCTTTCGCTTCTAAAAATGAATTTTCACAAATCGAATCAACTTGTACACTAACATCTATCATATAAAAAAAAAAATAAAACCCAAACGGGCAAACGAATTAAAATTTTGAAGAACTTACAAGAAAATCTTAAAAGGTATATTTTTTTTTTTTCCCCCGTGGACACGAACAGACAACTCAAAATGTAGTTCTTAAAATAATACCCAAACACTCGTATCAACCCAGAATATCACGTTCTCGATCAAAGTTGGACTTATGGTGGTTAGGTGGCGGACAAAACACACACACACACCTATGTGTGTGTTTTTATTTTTTTGAAATGAAATGGATAATGAGTGGATTTGTTACAATTAAAAACACATTAGCTACAAATTCTAGCCATGCTTGTTCCCACCCAAATCTTGACATTTGACCGGATATGCATCCTAGGGGTGTCGGTCCTTTCTTTTCGGTGTCGGTATCGACTTAAATACTCGTAAAACTCAACCGTAAAAATTTAACCCCAAAGTTAATATAGCATTTTATCACTTAAAAAATACTTTTAGATTAACCTATAGTAATCACACAACATAATTTCCACATTTACAACCCTTCAAAAAAAAAACTCTTTTTGGACATAACTCGTACGTGTCATACTCGTGTTTTATTGGCATTCACAAAATTCAACGGGTCAACATTTACATTTCCACCTTGGAAATACCCAATAACACAAATAATAAACATTTCAAAAAGGATTTTAATCACAATAAACTCAAATCAATCATATATCTCATAAAATCATCACCACCATCACACGGTACAAAATCGCATAAACTGACAATGTCAAATACAGTCAAAGGACCTATACAATGAAATATTCAGAACAACAAAAAGGGCAAAGGTACACATCTTATCATCCCTTGTATGGTTCGAACTGAATGATTAAAAAGGTGATTATTTTTCGTGTATTTGAGTTGTCTGCGCATGGATCAATGGATAATTGATAAGAGGTGCTTTTAATTATCTTTGATTATGTGTGTTAAGAGATGGGTGGTTTCGTGTATCTTGACTGGAGAGATACAGAATGATAAAGGTGGCTGATAAAAGAAAGATTAAGTGGGGGCAGATGCTTTGTGTTAGAAATTAGGTTTACAAGTGACCTATTTTTAGGATCTTGTATCTTAATATCCACAATGTTTGATAAATATGGGCTAATAGGTCCTTTAACTAAATGAAAAATGGACCGAGACTTTGTGTTATGGGGTGGGCTGAAAGTTGTAAGGGTTGGGATTATAGGCTGTTGAAATGGGATAAGTTGGTGTTAGGCTGGGCCAGATTGAGTGGTTTAAGTTTTGATGTTAATTGAAGTGTGTTAATTATCGGATTGAGTCAGGTAGTAAAACAATATCATGTCGGGTAATGTATACATGACCGGGTTTTATTATTTGGATGGGTCGTGCTTGTGTTACATTTTTTGTGCCCGATATCCGTTAACGATCATTACATCAAAAATCATGAAAAACAACACAACAAACATAATACATTACACTAAAATGATCCTTGTCAAAATTCACCTTCACTCTTAAAGGCTAGTATTGGATTTAGATGACTTCGGAGTTTTTCTACGATGTTACTTATTTGAGATTGAAGTAGTATTTCATGAGGAGTGTATTTATTTCGTCTTCAATTCTTTCTTTATCTACAATGAAGATGACTTGTTCTAGCATATACAGGTTTGTAAATGAAAGACTTGTATAACTAGTTGCATTTGTGAATTCTTTCTCTCTATACTCACAAAAGTAACTAACACTTTAAGGAGATACCTTGTAGTAACTCCATTGTCTCCAACGCAGTTTGAGGAGGTTTTCAAAGTGTTGTATTTTTAATATACTTTTGGGTGAGTAAATAATGGTAACTGAAGATTTGCCTAATGTCTAACTCACTACTTTACGTCACATGGATAGTACAAGATTAAGTCACAAGTCGGGGATTTTGATTCATTCTCAGGTTTGTTTCATTGGGTTGTCTCCATTAGTGGTCATCAGTATTAGCTGACAGGATAGATAAGGGGATTTAGTTCGGGTTGATTAAGAGAGATTTGTTAAGAGAGTACGATTTGACATCTTCTCACATAATATTGCTTATGCAATCATAGGTAGGGGTGTGAATCGGGTCGGGTCGGTCGGGTTCGGGTCAATCGGGTCAGGTCAAAGCTCAAAAATTCCATACCCGAACCCGACCCTATTTGAACTCGGGTTACTCGGGTTGGGTCAAATATGTCAGGGTCAACTCTGGTCTTGGGTCAATTTCGTGTCGGTCAACACCGAATTTAAGTAAAAATGAACAAAAAAAAATCTTTTTTACACTTTTATATAGAAAAAATCTATAATTTTATAATTAATAAAAAATCTTATTTTCGCGACAAACGGTTGACCCGAACCCGAGTTAGCCAAAACATTTCAACCCGATACCCGACCCTATTTAGAACTCAGGTTAGTCGGGTTGACCCGAATAAGAATTTTTGAACACCGAGTGACCGACTCCTAATAGGGACGGGTCGACTTTTTTAGACACCGACCTAATCAAGCGGTAATAGGAAGCTAAAAGTAAGTAGTTCCAACTTGATATACGATGTACACATGTGTAAAATGATTCCCATTTAGTTCCATCATCCTTGGAGGGAATCAATGGTGTACATCCGCTACATAATTTATTTTTCTATGTTACACAGTTTTGAAGTTATAGATTAGACTACATAGCGTATAAATTGCTTTCACTCGGGACTTAGTTGACTTTGGTGAAACAATTTAAATGGGTACATCCAGGACTTAGTTAACTTTGATGTTACCATTTAGACTACATGGAGGGACAAATTATGTACACTCAGGACTTAGTTGACCTTGGTGTAGCAATTCATATCTACACTTTCCTGGAGGGAGAAAAGTGCATTTTCGGGTCTTAATTGATTTTGGTGCTACGGTTTCGACTTCAAAAAGGAGATAACATATGTACTTTGGGCTGAATTCAAACAAAACTGGAATGCTTCCTAAGTGAGACGATGTTGATGATATCGTCCCCTCCCATAGAGTATCCTAAATGAGAAAGGAGGTCTTTGAGAAGACTAGTGCATTAATTCTTATCAATCTCAGGAGTGTCTGTTTGGGAGGGAGCTGAAGATTTCAGCAGTATGTTCGTCTACAAGCTGAAGAAATAAAGCTGGAGTATTCAAGCAGATCGTCAAAGATATTCTCAAGGAATACTGGAATTCATTCTTATCATTTTTCTTTATTTTGCTTGTAGGGAACATTGTAACCAATTCACGTGTGACGCCATCTTGGAGGGAGATTGTTATCCTCACTTTTTAGTGAAGCTGGCGTCTTACACGTGAATTGGACTAGTCTTGGACACTGCGTGTTACGCAGGGGTCATTGATGAAAACTAGGAATAGTTTGCTTATTCTTTTAGTATAAATACCCCTCATGGCTCTCCATGAGGGGTGGTTGGTGAACATTTTTATTTCTCATCTTTCTTTTCTTAATCTAATATTTCACAAGTTTTCTCCAACCTATCTCTAACTTTCTCTCACTACAACCATGTTTCATCTTATGTTCTTTGATCAACCAAGACCACCCGAAAAGGTGTTTTGATTCGCGTACAAATACTTGAATATGCTACTTAATCACTTATTTTGTTGTTTTCAGGAAAACGCAAGCATTTGGCAAGAAACACGAGAATTAGACAATAATATCAAGATAAACAAGGCATTGGAGTTTAGTGACGTGATTAATGGATGCTTCTACGAAAGAATAATATATATGAAGCTATCAACTTATGATTTGGAGTTACTATGAAAGGCTCGTGAAAGAATTATGTGAAGAAACGAAGCCAAAGAAGAAATGCTCCTGAGATATCTCGGGAAATGTGCTCTAGTATTTTAACCATAACTTCTTCGTACTAACTCCTTTGAAGTCGATTCAAGCGGCCATGGAAAGAGGAAAGTGATATCTACAACTTTTATGTTTTGGGTTAAAGCCGGATCACAACTGAAGAGCCACAATTTTGCTATAACTACAATGTTGCTGAAGAGATTACGCCACAAACACTTCTATTACGCCATAACCACTTATGTTACGCCATAACCACTTATGTTATGCCATAACCACTTACGTTATGCCATAACTACTTCAGTTACGTCATAGACACTTATGTTACGCCGTAAACCTTCCATTTGGTTACGCCGTAAAGTCCATTTTGCCTATATTTTGGAAAGTCTACATCAGCAAGGTTACGGCGTAAACCAATGAATCGGTTACGCCTTAAACCATCAGAAATCTATAAATAGGGGCCGAATTTAGCCTCATTTGGCATCCTTTCTTCCTCCCATTGAAGGGGACGATTGAACATCATCCCAAGACGTTTTCCAGAACTCACCAGCCATCCTAGAAGAGAGAAGTCGATCCCGATCATCATCATCATACTAGTTTGGTTCTATTATTATGTTTTCATTACTTTTATTAATTGACAGTGATATTGATTGTATGAATTTAATTTTTGGCTAAGCTTATCTTATTAATTATCATTATGATTTATTTGTTTCTTGTTAATTCTTGGTATCTATTTGGTAATACTTTGATCATAAGAATGTTAAATATAATGCTCGATTACCATGACCAGTGGGACAAAGTCTCCATTACTATGACCTGTAGTACTGGGATTTCATGAGATAAGTAAGGATTTGATGACCTTTCGATCCTGACTTTCCCAATTCGTAGAATCATTGAATCATTAAGTTAATTAAGAAGTAATTAGGATTGCACTCTCTTCCCTTGAACCGTACTTAAATCATTTCTACTAAAGTTTACATGTTCTCAAATCCAACCACGATAATTTAAATTACTTTCTAGTTTAATGGAAAATAGCCTTGTTTTAGAATCCTTACACATAGCTCTTTGGGTTGACCCTGGACTTATCCCAAGTATACTGCACGCGACCGGGTACTCTGCTCGTTAGTATGTATATAGATCTTAGGTGGTTCGCAGTTTATAAATTTAAAACCTGATCTATTTAAAAGAAAATACACATTAAATGCTAATCTTTTACAAATAAATACATAAAATGTATACAATATATAAATCTCAGGAAAGAAATAAAGAATATGAGTACATTTACAAATTTAAAGACAAAATGGAAATGATTCCATACAAAGGAGATTATTGTGAAATGGTAAGAATAAGAACCAACCCTACAACTTAACTATATCTTTTAACACAGCCAAAAATCCTTGCAAGCTTTATACAACCATGATGAACACCAATTTTTAACCCAAGAGAATGCTGTGTTATGATTGTGTTTTTTTTAGAACGACAACTATTATAAAACCAACTAGCAAGAAGCTAGAAAAAGAATTACAAAGAGATCAAATAGGGGTGTTGCAACCAACTATCCCAACTAAAAGTACAATTACATCTAGAAAGGCACCAAGTGAAAGAGCGCGAAACAATATCGTCAAAAATAACATCTTTACGAGGGGCTTTCGACGAGAAGAGCAACTGATTACGAAACATCCATACGCTCCACCAAGTTATATAAAGAACTCCTTCCAGCAAATCTTTAACTTTAGAGCTTAATCTGATGGAATTGAACCAATTAAGCCAATCAGCATATGAACCAAGGGGCGTCCATGATAGATTCCACCAGCGGCATACGAGCCTGACGATATCCGTAGCCAATCTGCAACTGAAGAACAAGTGCGAGGAATCTTCTTGAGCAGAGGAGCAAAGCGGACATAAAATATCAGAAACTAGGACATCACGATGTTGTAAATTGGATCGAGTAGGCAACCGATCCAGAAAAACCTTCCAAGCAAAAACATTTATTTTTATTGGAACATATTTAACCCATCGAGTAGCAGTAGGAGCTTTCGGCAAGAAACATTCATAAAAAAAAATGCGAACATCTTTGACCCGAAAAACACCTTCTCCATTTAATTCTCACACTCATCTATCCTCCATATTAAACAACAATGTCCCTTTAATATAATGATAATTTATGCTATTTTTATTTAAAAGGTACAATATTGCGTGGATGACAAGTTTGATTTGGATGAGTATTGATGCTTAGTGAAAATAAAGTACATTTCTTATTTATTTATGGAAGTGTCATTGTTTTTACATTAATTAATTTTTGAGAGAATATTAAATTAAAAATAAGAAAGAAAGAAAAAACATATTAGACTCCGTGACAAGGAGTGTGTCGATGCTTAGTGAAAATAAAGTACATTTCTTATTTATTTATGGAAGTGTCATTGTTTTTACATTAATGTTGACGTGCATGTGATGCGAATAAATATTTATTTTGAATGTTTATATTTCAGTGCGTACCAGCAAATATTTTTTCGAGTCCAACACCAAATGATGACCGACGAAAGTAATGAACCCACACGGTTTTTAGCTTTTTATCCTTTTTACATTTTATTGTTACAAATAGCCACAAATATTTACTTATAGTTTTACGTATACAAATAGTGTTACGTGATTCGCCTCTTTTATGTTAACCGTTAGCATGTCGGAGTATGTTCTAGAGTTTAAAAAATGTAACATAGAGGTTTATAAGGGCTACCAAGTTAATGTAAAGTCAATAGCTATACCCCAACAACAAAGGGTGCGAAACTAATAATACCATGTAAACAGTTTTTCTAACTTGTGCTCAAGGGGCACAAGTTAAAGAGGACCTCACAGCATTTATGTCACCTTTTGAATGACCAGTAGTTAGAGGTGCACAAATAAACCGGTTTTCGAACCGGAACCGGTTTGAACCCGAGGAACCGAACCGGTCAAAACCGGTTTTGACCGAACCGGTTCCGGTTCCTGGTCAAACCGCCGGTTTGAAACCGGTTCGACATTTTTGGGATTCCACCGGTTTGACTACCGGTTTTTGGAACCGGTTTGTCGAACCGGTTTTTGGAACCGGGGGTTTGGAACCGAACCGATTTTTTTTGGATAAAAGTGGGTCCCGGGAATTTACTTTATCAGATTTTCTTATCCATATAGATTTTCTTGTGGATAACTGGATAGAATAGCAGATTTTCTTATTCTATAAATAAGGATGTTATATTACAACTATTATCACAACTATCAATCCTTCATACAATCTTTCTTAAGAACAAAAAAAAAAACATATCCACCTCAATGGCAAGTGAATCCGCCTCTGGCTCAGCTACTACCGGTGTTGGTTCATCAAGTGCACTGCAAATCCGTGAAATCGTACAAACCAGTCGAAACCAAGAAGTTTGGAAAGACTACAACATGTGCATTATGACCGACGGTCATAAAAAAGCACAATGCAAGTTCTGCTTTCATTTCTTTGCGGTTGGTTCCAATACGACGTTGAAGAATCATATTAGTCATCCTCATTGTGAAGTACTCAAGGCTCAGCAGAATCAGAACCCTGAAGCGGGGCAAACGACGATGGGCCGAGATGGGCAAGTTTTCATGTACAATCCGGATTATCTACGTGAACAATTTGCGGGTTTGGTGATTCAAAGAGGGTTACCATTTAACCACTTCGACAACGAACAGACAACGAGAGTGTTCCAGAACACTATGCAACCGCGCTACACTCATGTAAGTCGTTCTACCCTTAAACGTGATGCTATGAAATTATGGGTAGCGGCTAAACAAGCAACAATTGATGGTTTTGCTAACTTAAATACTATGGTCAACCTAACAACGGACATATGGTCCGCTCCTCATAATTTGCCCGGTTCTTACATGTGTGTTACCGCACATTGGATTGAACCTAGTTCTTGGCAAATGATGAAGCGGGTCATTTCGTTCGAAGAGTTTTCGTCTGAGCACACCGGTAAAAACTTGAAATATATGTTAGAAAAAGTCTTTGTCGTTTATGGTTTGAAAGATAAAATTTTGTCAATTACTTTGGACAATGCCAGCAACAACACATCGGCCATGAATAAACTAAGATTAAAATACAACCCACCAATGGGGGGTAGATTTTATCATAGTCGTTGTGTTGCACACATCATTAACTTGGTTGTGCAAGCTGGTTTAAAGGTCCCCATAGTTAATCAAATGAAAGAGGCTTTCAAACAAATGTTAAAAGATGTTTTCAAATCTGGTGAGAAAAACCGTAGACGGTATATTAAAATTTGTCACGATGCAGAAAAACCTTGTTATTCGCCAAATTGGGACATTGAAACACGATGGAACTCCACTTTTGAAATGTTCGAAAGTGGTTTGAAACAGCAAATAACGTTGAGTCATTTTCATGACATTTTGGTCAGCAAGAATGGTAGAAGGTTTAAAAAATTCCCGGATGAATATTGGGGACGTATTGAAATGTTAAACCCATTACTTGCGGTGTTTCAAAATGCTACGGTTGTTTTGTCGGGGGTTTACTACCCAACATCTCCATTGGTTTTGCAACAGATGAATTTTTTTCATAAGTTATGAAAATTATCTGATTTAGAACTTGGAGGGGGGGGTGATGTCAAAGTATGGTTAAACTGATTAAGAGAAAACTTAGGAAGTAATTTTGAAAACATGCCACCAATAAATTACTTGTGCAGGCCTGCTTTAAATCCATTTTTAAAGGTATCTGTGTATGACTATATGATTGAAAATATAAGTAGGGGACATGGATTTTGCCGATGATGGGTTTTGGCAACTTAGGCCGTAGATTTATTTCATGAATCTTTCCTAGGATTGTAACTAATAAGTATATAACGAAATATGGTAGTCACCAGACCAATCAACAACTGCTGAGGTTCCTTCATCCCAAAAGAGTCGTGATCCTTTGTATCATCGAATGTACCTTATTTAACCCAACATAAACAAAAGAAGAGCAAGGGGTGATCCAATAATGTCCTCTGAGTAATAGGCAATATATTCAAAACGATACTGTGAGAGGACATACAGCCCAAGGGGACTAAGAATCTTATGATATATCAGGGGTTTTGAGAAAACAAAGAAAATCAGTTTCCTGTTCTAATCCCCGCATGGCTCCTGGAATATTAAGTGTCCAAGCTTCTTCGGTAGCAACAGAATCAGCATTCAACAAGAAGCGTAGGATTATTATGACAACCGAAAACAATACAACCTGCACAGTCTTAGAGATGTGTATGTGTTTAAAGGACCACTTAGACGCTCATGAGCGTAGACAGCACACAACTCCACTTGAACTGCCCTTGGACGTTGAAGAAGGTGTCTTTAATGACGAGGTGCAAATGAATGAAGCCACTCAACTAACCGATCAAGAAATTGCGTTAGATGCTAGTAGCGAACAGCTCTTTAGAAGAACCACCTCGCGTTGATTAAATGTTTTTGAGCAGCGGGGCAGAAAGGACGAAACCCAAGATGCGAGCATGGACTCTATGATCACACGGACACGGACAATACACATACTACTAGTTTTATTTTGTATTTCGTTTATGTTGTATTTCCTATATGTTGTATTTCCTATATGTTTAATAAATAAACAGCAACCGTTCTTGTCATCACGACTTCTTTGTATTTCGTTTATGTTGCCGGTCCTATAGGTTAACCAGAACCGAACCGGATCCAAACCGGCAAACCGGTTCGGCATGAACCGATACCCAAACCGGTTCCAAACCGGTTCAGGTTCGTGCCGAACTGGTTGAGTGCCGTGAACTTGGTTTCGACCGCTTCCTGTTTACTGAAACTGGTTCCTGTTTGACTCAAACCGAAACCGAACTGGTTAACTGATTTGACGCACCTCTAATACATTAATGTAACTCATTACTAAAGATATATGACTATTAAACTTTTCTCTATAAGAATAATTTTTTATTGCACCATTTTATATAAAAACTAGCAAGTGACTAAAAAAAATTACTAAATAATGGAACTAATGATTTGTTCATCCAAGTTGGGGGGGTTCCAATCAAAATTTGAGCTCTACAACGACTAGACACCCAAATGAAAAAACAAGACGAACAATATCGTCAAAGAAGAGAGATCTAAAACGAGGTGAAGTTGATCCCAAAATAAAACATGTACGAAACTTCCAAATAACCCACCAAGAAATGTAACAAACTCTTCAAACACAAAAAAACAACATCCTTGAGCCCATGAAACTCTGAGATTTTGAACCAAAGAAGTCAATCTCATATGGTGAAAGTCTTGATACTAAATATTCCCACCAAAGAACAACCTTAAATCATTAACTGACGAGCCAATTGCAAGAGAAAAGAGGTTCTAGTTGATTACCAACAACAATTACTACAAAGAGGGAAAAATAATAGATGGGAATGTCAAGGCATCGAAAAAGAAAGATTCAACCTAGGTGGGCAACTTATCCCAAAAAAATTTCTCCAAGCCAAAAATATTAATCTTAAAGGGAATAGATTTGGACCCATCTTGTAGGAACATCGTCTTCGGAAGTCATGGAATCCACAATAAATTCATTGTCGATTTTACCGAGAAGTTGCCCGAGGTCGCCCGAAGGATCTAACAGCCAAGACCATCTATCACTAATATTAGGAAGAATAACAGAAGAAGTATTAGAGATAAGGAGAAGAAGTTGCTCTTCTTCAATACCACTTCGAGGAGACCGCCGAAAAGAACTAATAAGAGAATTAGCTCTCAACTTTGAAGCCACACTAACATGTTTGTCTAATTCCAGGAAATACAGCCTCGGATACGTTTGCTTTAGGGGAAAATCACCAAGCCACACATCGTTCCAAAAGGAAGTAGCCTCACCATTCCCAACTTTCTTTTTGACAAGCGAAAGAAGATCAATGCCCTTAGAGGCAAGCTTTCTGACTTCATTAACAATGTCGAGCCAAGGAGATCTTCTTGAATAGGAAGAAGAGTTGTCAAGAGCTCCACGAATACCATATATAGCTGAAATAAATCGAGACCAAAGAGAAGCACCATTAGCAAGAAACCGCCAAATCCATTTGAAAAGAAGGGCGCGGTTATAAGCAAAAAAACTAGAGACGCCAAGACCTCCATTTTTCTTAGAAGCTAAAATTTTATTCCAGCCAATCAACGACATCTTCTTCTCCGCATTTTCCACACCATTGAAAAAATTCCTACGAATAGATTCCATTTTACTAAGAACGCCTTTAGGAACCTTAAAGGAGGACATGTAATATAACGGTAAAGAGCTCAAAACAGATTTGATGAGAGTAAGACGACCACCAATCGAGAGGGATTTGAGCTTCCATTTAGAAAGTCTAGCGGATAATTTCGCAATGACGTCATCCCAAGAGCTAAGTCTCGACATAATACCACCTACCTTTACTCCAAGATAGTTAAAAGGAGTATGGAGAATTGAACAACCAATAGACTTAGCTGCTGAAGCCACCACATCATGAGAAATACCAATACCCATAAGCTTACTTTTATTAAGATTGATCTTGAGACCCGAAGCCAAATAAAACCACTTAAGAACGTTAACAATTGTTGATAAATTTGATGAATTCCATTTACCAACAAAAATAACATCATCAGCATAGAACAAGTGGGATAAGTTAAGAGATTCATCAATCTGAATACCATTGTAAAGCCCAGCATTCACCACGTTATTAAAGGATAGATGCAAGCTTTCCATGATCAGAATAAAAAGAAAGGGAGATAGAGGATCCCCCTGTTTCAATCCTTTAGAAAATTTGAACTCCGAGGTCGGACTACCATTGACAAGAATAGATCCCATAGCAGAGTTAAGACATCCTTGAATCCAACTACGCCATTTGAGGCCAAAACCAAAATTAGCTAGAACCACATCTAAGTAATCCCATCTCACCGAATCAAAAGCTTTTTCAAAGTCTATCTTAAAGATCAAGGCTTTGGACTTCTTGTGCTTACACCAGGATAATAGCTCATTAAGGATAAATGGGCCGTCAAGAATATGTCGATTAGAAACAAAGGCCGATTGAACATCACTTACAAGCTCCGATATAACGAGGCTCAAACGATTAGCTAAAACTTTAGTGATGATTTTATACATACTTCCAATCAAACTTATAGGACGAAAATCTTTAACCATTTTAGCTTCCTGCGATTTGGGAATCAAAGTAATAAACGAAGAGTTACATCCAGGAGGAAATGAACCTGTAGAAAAGAAGGAAGTAACAGCAGCCACGACATCATGGTCAATTAAACTCCAGTATTTACGATAGAATTCGAAAGTGAAACCGTCAGGGCCAGGAGATTTGCTTATTCCACAATCCCAAACCGCTCTTTTTATCTCCTCATAAGAGACATTTCGTTCAAGATCCTCGATTTGATCAGGGGTTAACCGATTAGGAAATTGATAGTCAAAAGTGATACTACTTGAACTCGGGGCAGCAAAGCGAGTAGCAAAGTGCTTGAGAAATTCATTTTTCACCAGAGAAGGTTCCACAATCCAATCACCATCTGCTAAAACTCCATGAATAGCCAACTGAGAACGTTTCTTATTAATAATTCCATGAAAAAACTTGGAATTTTCATCCCCCTCTATAGCCCACCGAATTTTGGCCTTTTGAGCCATATCTAGCGAAGAAGACTTGTTAAAATCCTGCAACTCCTTCAACAAATTCGACCTTTCATGAATCAGATCATCGTTACAGCTTCCTTGGTCGAAAATCTTATCCAAAATAATAAGACGATTCTGAATATTGCGTTTATGCTCATTCGACTTTTGATTATCTTCAGCAAGCCAATGTTTAATTGAAGACTTAAGAGACTGCAATTTTTTCTTTAACTTTATGATACTATTCGATTCCATACAAACAGAATTCTTCCACGAATCTTCAACCATCTTGTCAAAACCTTTCCTGGAAGACCAAGAATGGAAAAACCGAAACGGCGTAGGACCATAATCAACATTCAATTCACGAAGAAGGATAGGCCGGTGATCTGAAAGATGCTTATCGAGACATAAAGCTGAAATGGAAGGAAATAGAGCCAATAAACCTTCAGAAATAAGAAATCTATCCAATTTACTCATCTTGGAAGCAGATTTATGAGCCCAAGTAAATGAGTAGCCTTCTAAAGGAAGATCAATCAAGCCCGTCCTAGTGATGAAATTATTAAAGGAATTGGCGCCATGAGAATTAAACAAAGAACCACGCCTTTCGTGCTCAAATCGAACTTCATTAAAATCACCTAAGAGGACACATTCTCCATCCCAAGAATCTATCAAATGATGAATAAAGTCCCATAACATCCTTCTTTCGGTAAGATCCTGTGGAGCATAGACAGATATAACAAGAAGTTTGGTTAAATGAAGGGATCCAAGCACATGAGATCGCCAAAAAGGAATCTGAAACTATAGAATTATCTTTAACAAATAATCTAGGATCCTAAACGCAAAGAATACCCCCTGAGTAACCAATAGAGGGACTAAAAGCATAGTCAAAAGATAAATTTCCCCATAATGCCTTGATAGAAAAGAGATCCATTTTTTCCATCTTAGTTTCTTGTAAAGCTACAAAATTAACTCTATGTTTGGTATTCAACTCCTAGATCCACCCTTTTTTAGCCTTGTTACCAAGACCTTGAATATTTAAGGACAAGAAATTCATCTAAAAACTTCGCTATCTCCTTGAGAACCAATAATGACTTCTATATTCTTCATACATCCGTCCATGTTATAACCCATAGTTTGACCCATCTTTATCAATTCATCCATTACTTCCAATATTGAGCTACTTGCTTGAAATTTCTCATTAACTGATGAAGCCTTTTCCTTGTTGCCAGACGTAGTAGGATTTGGTTTCGGTTGAGAAGCGTTTCTAGGAATGTTGTCTACAACATTTTCCTCAACATTCGGTGTAAAACCTGGAGGGTATTGTGGAGTATGAGTATCACCTTCTATCACATTAGCATCCTTATTCCTCTTTAGATTTTTATATATCCCAAATGGGTCTTCAGAGATGACAGTGTTATAACTGGGTTTAGGATTTACCTGAAATTCATCAACATTTTCATGAGCAAAGCTCGTTTCAGAAACATGCCCATTATCTAACCCACGATTCATGAGCAAAGCTCGTTTCAGAATAATTATTGCAGTTTAGCCCTTGCGTGCAAAGGTCTAAATATATATCTTTAATAATAATATGCTTTTAACACGATCGATAAAGTTCACGGACAAATATAACAGTGGGAGCTATTGAGGGACCCGATTTTCTTTTTGATTGTGAGTAAACTTTACCGGTCATGTTTATATAAACTTTAGATGATATCAATACAATTAAGAATATATTTATATTTTAATTATCGACTAAAAGTGGGTTCTTCGCTTTCCTTTAGAATGAAAGTTGGAAAGTTATATATTAACTAATTTTAATAATACAATTAGTTAAGATCAAATGTAAATTTCTATCTTGTCATGCTAAAGCATGTAGTTTGTTACGATTTATCTATTACATTATGTAAAAAGCTTTTATACTTATATACTTATAATACTTGTGCAACGCTCAAGTTCTACATATTTTCATTGTGTATTAATATCGATTGATATTTTGCATAGATTTATGTTAAACGAAGGATTTTTGTTTAATTGGCATGACGTTGAGGCTTATGTTGTTTAAATTTAACTATTAATATCATGTTGTAGACATTATTCATGTTTATAACAACACGTAATGACCCTTTAAAAATTGTTTTTCATATATCCTTATTTAAACTTTTAAGAGTGATTACATGCGCCATTGCTATATGTACAATATCGTGTATTTATATTCATCTCATAGTAACTTATGGGGTGGTGCCTTCATTTTAATAATTTTAGCAGTATTTGAATATTAAACTCGTATACGTGCATGTTAAACTTATAAAGATAAGTAACATGAGTCGTTATTGAACGTTGATTGTAAAAAAGTTATGTTTTCAAAAATGCTACTTAATCTCTTAAAGATGAAAAACATGAGTCATTCGCATATGTACAATCTTGTGTATTCATTTAAATATCACAATAACTCGTGCTTTGATATATAAATTTATTAATAATATTCATAAATGACAATATATATATATATATATATATATATATATATATATATATATATATATATATATTATATATATATATATATGTATAGGTATACACACACACTAGCTGCAAAACCCGCCCGATGGGTGGGTATGACTTGTGATTATTGTTTTCATTTTTTGTTTTTGTAATTATTGGTTTTTGAATAACTTTTTGTACCGTGCATACATATCTGTTACTTGATGGAATTCATCATAGTGTACCCGTCTAGCTTGCAGTCCTGCCTATCTCAGAACCTGCAACAATTATTAAAACCTGTATATATAGAGAGATGTGGGAACACTATATTAAAACTCACATTAGTGTTTTACTCGAAAATTATCAAATTTGAGATGACGAAAGATTTGATCAATATAAGTCCATAAATGAATTGTAGAAAGTAACGCCTTCAAAAATGTCACTATACCTATCATATGACTAAGTCGTCTCATACGTACAATTAGTATTGATACACATAATTAATATCATATAATGCTACTTAATGAGATTACATCTAACTTTCTAATGGATCATCAAACAATGAGATAGCTAAATGATAACGTGCCACTCGTTTATTTGTTTCTATACCCTCTCATGAAAAGGATGAAACGGTGACGTTTGAAAAATAAGAAAAGTGATGTGATGGACCCTTATAGTTTATGCTATTGTTACTCATCAAAAGAGGACATGTTTCACAAATACACTCTAAGAAAAAGCAACGAAACCAAAAATATATCCATATAAAAACAAAGATATCCATATAAGCCAGACCCATGAGCCTAATTTACCTTTGGATAACCTACCCCCTACTTACCATCGTCAAGCACACTGAATTTCCCATGAGCCTAATTTCCCTTTGGATAACCTACCCCTCACTTACCATCGTCAAGCACACTGCAAATTTAGTACATTGATTCACACTAATGATTTATATTCTATTAAAGTGGTATATGGATGCAACGTTTCAAGAGTAATTGACGCATGCGCATTATCAGTAACATTGTCACCTTACTAAGATGGTTTGAATCTTAGTAAAATAATCATCGTGATTGTTAGTTTAATTAATATCTTTACTAATATAAACAAATACCAAAGACAAGTATTAGCACATAACATGTAATTCAACTCTACACTTCTAAGTTTTAGGTACCTCTATTTTATGCTAAAGAAATAGTTCATCTTTATAGCAAATTAGTATGTGCTTAAATACACATACCTTTTACCTAATAAAATGAGCTTAAATGACCAATAATATATGAAAAATACATTGTATATGTGTGTTTTGTGAATTATGTTGTGTAGGTATTGGATATATCAAAAAGGACAAAAATAAAGCAAAACGGACAAAGCCGAGCAAGAGAATGGAAAGAGCTTGGGAAATCGAAGCTGAAGGCATATATATCTTTAAATAGACCAACCCGTACTCATTTAATGGGCCGGGTCAACCCATTAAGATTTAAACTTACTAAACCTTAGCCTTTTTTTTTATAACAAAAGTCCAAACCCAATTCATAACTTAATCCAAGTCCAAACTACTAGATCTAGCCCAAGTATAGCCCATTATCCCAATCCTTATACCATGTCCAAGTCAAAACTTATACCTCATTCAAAGTTACTGTACATCGTTTTCACTCTCCCTCCTAACACACAGAGCAACGTAACACAGGGTAATTTCCCACTCTCCCCACACTCCCCTTTGCTTCTAGAAAAACCTAACACTCCTAACAATCACTTAGCCACGCTGGTAATCCTATAAGTGTTGATTGCGGATGGGACGTGTACATAATCCAAGGGCTCATACGGGTGGATTATGAATCAAGGGCACATATTTGGTATTGAAGACGCTCCTGAAGGCCTAGAATCTTCCTCACATCACTATAAATAGAAGAGGAGATCATACAGAGAAAGGCATCTAGGGTAGGAGTAGGAGTAGTGTAGGATAAGGAGTAGAATAGCTTAATTTTTAGCTTAATTTTTGCTTATCTCTTGTATTCAGTTAATGTAATTCTCTTTTTATTAATAAAAAGTAATTTTCAGTTTAAGGCATTTGTGTTCTTTAAATTCAGCTTATGCAATTTTCCAAAGTTTCTTATTAAGCTAAAATATTTTCTCAAGCCCTCTCTAAAAGCGTATTTGAGTTTGTTTGTTTACTTTCAAATCAATTAGTTAAGGATTATGGTTTTTAGCTTAATGGATGATAAGCTAGAAAGGGATGGGCTTATTGGACTTTACCAGCTTGTTTTTAACACGCTGGAGCTTGTAGATAAGCTCATTTGAGCATTTTTTATCCTTGTTTGAGCTAGGATCAAGGTATGTTCTCATTTCACTTTATAGTTTAATTTCTCATTTTGATTATTATTCTGTGCTTAATTCTGCTTATTTGTGCTTATTATTGCTTATATAGGCTTAATCTGTGTTATTCTAGCTTGTCATGTCTTACATTTCTATTTTAGATCATTAGAATTAGTTAGTTTGAATTTTAGTTTAATCTGCCCATTCTTAGTCAAAATAGCTTACCTGTCTTAGCTTATTAATTAAAGCTTAAGTTCCCTAAGTTTTTGCTTAAAAGTCTTTAATAAGCTTAGAACTTAATATATTTTAACAAATTATGGCTTATTCTGATATGTCTTACCTTAAAATTGGTTTTTAGACTTTTAAAGGGGTGTTTGGTTTAAGAAGATTTAAACAGTAGAAAGCTTTGCAGGCTGTTTTGGTCATCTAATTAGGTTTGATAAGCTCAAATAAGATCTAAAAACTAGTTTTCATAATCTAGATTTAAGTTTTGTTTAGGTTTTGTAGTTGCTTTATCAAGTGCTCAAATATGCTAGTTTTAATATATCTAAAACTGCTTGTTGGTTGAATTCTGTAAAAGAGTACTTAATATGTGGTTTTTGTGGATGAAATAAGTTTCATTTGCATCCTTATAAACCTGTTCTAAGTTCTTTGTTGTTGGATTAACCTTTTAAGGGTTTTGGATCAAAAACATTTTAGTAGGTCAAGTGGTTTAAGCTTAAATGTCCTTGTTATGCAGATTATCTAAGGCCTTATCTTGGCTTAATTTAGGTTGAATTTTGTTTAAATTAGCTTATTATAGTTTTAAGTTCATCTGTTTCTAGTTTTTGAGTTGGTCAAAATCCTTTTGGAATCTTAATCTTTAGTCTGCAAGTTGTCATCTAAAAGAAAACCAAAAAATAATAGTTAATTCTGTCATTTTCTATTGCTTTTTCTAGCTTATTTTCTAAATCAATGTTACTAATTCCAGCTTATTTGTGCTTTACAAGTATCCTTCTCAATATGTTTTTAGTTTATTTTATCTTTTTGAGTATTAATTTTAAGCTTTTAAAAAGGTCTTTCTTCTCAAAATGCCAAAAACCAAAGTATTGTGTCTGTCATTTTAAATTTCCTTTTTCTAGCTTATTTATTTACCTTATTTGCTTATTTTTAGCTTATTTGAGTCAACCGAGTTTAGTTCTTCATCTGTTTTTAACTTTTAGCTTATGTTCTGTGCTTATTAGTTCTAAATTTAAGCTTAAATTGTGTCAAAAGTCTTTTAAAAGTGTCATTAGAGTAAACTGTCTTAGAGGTTAGTGGTGCTTTTCAGCTTATTTTATTAGCTTATTTTTTGTGCTTATTAGGTGTAGGTTTAGGTTTGTTTCAACTTATTTAGTTTTCTAGTAGCTTAATGAGTCTAAAAATGTCCAAACAGTTAAGCTTAAATTTCATTTAGTTTTGAACCTAAACTGTCAATTTAGTTTGTGCTTATTTTGGCTTTTAAGTAAGTTCTGGAAAAAGTTTCTTCATTAAAGGTGCTTATTTTTGTTTGTTCTTAAGCTTTTTCAAAAAGAAAAATTAAAAAAAAATTCAAAAAGGAAGTCACAGGGTTCGAACCTGTGACCTCCTCTTCACAACACACACACCTCTACCACTATGCCCTAGGGTCTTTTTCATAAACATATTGCACCATTTAATTCTTATAGTCTTTTTAAGTTTTAGCTTATTTTCTTATTTGATTTTTAGCAGCTTATTGGCTTGAGCTTATTGATTCGTTTTTTATAAATCTTAGGAATAGTATCTAGTACTTTTAGAAATTTTTCTCAAAAATTTAAGATTAAGTTTAGTATTTTTAATTTCATTTTTAATATTATTAGTTTAAGAAAATAGTTTTAATTAGATTAAAAAGTCAAAAAAATATTTTCTATCTTTTACAAATTATTTTAAGTCATTTTAGATTAAGAAATTTTCATTTTAAGCTTTTTAGAGTTTATTTTGATAATTTTTGTTTATCCGTTAGCCCGTTAGTCGTTAATTAATCACTAAGTGTTTAAATATCGTTAGGTTTTTAAAATTGCTTTAATTTCTAGTTTAGCATGCCTTTAATTTCTTTTCTTTTGCGTTATTAGATTTAGAAATCAATCCAAAACTTAAATGACAATCAAGCTCGATTTACGATATGAACGTGAATTTCCATTTACCTCTCACGGAGGAGAACGATACCCGTATTGATTACTTATTATTCTTTCTTAAGAATAATTTGTATGATACTTTGCTTACATATATGTATATGTATATTATATATATTATATTAAGAGGGGTTTTTGAACGAACATCACAAATCCATGTAAACCTTACACCAGCTAGATTAGACTTTTATGCGATCATAAAAAGATATACCTCAAAAATCACTCTAATTTCTTTTATTTGAACCATTGCACCAGTTATAAAACACTTAGATCAACCCATTCATACATAAACTAACAAACTCTCCTATTTTTCCATCTCTAAATGAGACCAACTGAGTACATAACAAAATTTTGACATACCAGTAGAGAATAATTTCCTTTGAGCACCGCATTATCTTACCTATGTAAGGAATTAAGGAATTGTTTCCCATACTTAACTGCAGTCTATGTCTCACAAGAACCGTCTAGAGCCCCATTTCTTTGTAAAATTTAACATCAGGTAATCCTTTAACCCGATTGCTTCTGGGCATTATGGTAATTTTAAACTCCAGGCAAAACAACCATACTAACTATAGGATCTGGATACGTAGACCTTTATTTGGATTTACTTACCTAGGGTAAAGGTTGAACTATTTTTTACATGAAACAACAAACCATTTGGTCTCCTTACTATCAACCAATATTATTCATTTTGATACGTACAAAAAGTGGCCTTGATATCACATACCTAGGAAAAACAGACGCATTGGTCCAACATAAAATCAACATATAATCTTGAAAGTATCGAATTACCGGTCTCTAAGGTATTTTCCTTTTTAATCTCCTTAACCTCAGTAGGACCCTTTCTAAGAAGATCAAGAACAGATTTCAAGGTTTCAATTATTTCATTTTTTGATACTTTTGAGCATCGATGCTTCCAAAACACAATCTCACAATCACAAGTCCATGCTCATTTTTGTTTCCCACCACCTGCATAGATCTTCTTGGTTAAATTCTCACACATAATTCCCTTTTGCAACAAAGCCTTCTTTGCTTTTACATCCAATGGCTGTGGTCTTGTTGTTTAAGTTGTTTGTCCTGCTAAAACAGTTCTGAATGCAGCTAAAAGCTTTGGATTAAAAATATTATCTCCGGCCTATTTAGATGATCAGTTACGTATAGCTTATCTAATTTCCTGCCTTAAACTCTAAACTTGCACTAAAGAGTCTTTATTATCGGTCGTTCTTCTCATGATCTTTTTTATTCTCAACCCAGATGAAGTTTTTTCAGATGCAAGTCGCTTTGAAGGTCTGTGGTGTGTCCCTTGAAATATATCTCTTATATTAGTGACCACTTTTCGCTTCTTCATAATGCGCTTATTCGAGTTGGTAGTGTCATTATGAACAGATTCTTGTGGTTCATTTACAGAATGAGCAACTCGCTTTTTCCTCTCAATTTTAGCAATCTTTGTATAAAAAATGTTCAGCATCTTCGTTTTGGGTTCCAATTCCTCAGCGTTACAATAATTATAAAAAAATGCATCAGATATAAACACAGGCTATACAAATTCAAAAGGCTACTAAGATTATGACAACCATTAATATGTGAGATTAAAACCTAAATGAGTAATCGATATAAAACCATGAGGATAGTAGAGGTGGCCAGATGGGCACATTGTGCTAGGAAACCAGGATAAAAATGGTTTTGGGGTTGAAACTTATACTATACATGCATATTAGAGGTCCACAAACTTGAACTATACCATTGCACCAGTTTACCTTAGGGTGTGTTTGGGCAAGTTCACTATTTGCAATATCCAGAAATATACAATAGCATTAGGTATCTGGTGTAACACATCTATTGAGAGAGAGCAATACAGCCAAACATAATGTAATCGAGTGTATTCTAATAATGCATGAGCTCATAAACTGTTTTACCAAAAAATTAAAATTAAATTTACGTTGTCAAGATAAGTTTACCCAATCACTCGTTAAACAAACAGGCCAACTTTGTGAAGAGCAATGATATATAGACATATCCTGCAATGATTGTTTCACATATAAATATTTTTTACATTATAATCATGATCAAATTTTAATTGTCATCTATCTTTGTGTTTTAGCTTGTTAACTTATTATTATCCCTTTGTTAGTAGATAAATAGAGAAGTTAGATCACAGATAAAGAGTGTTATGCGGGTTAACCAGACTGACCCTGATGCTTTAGACCATTTTGACCCATTTCCTAACAAGTCGGGCCACCTATCTTGCCCTACCTTTTCTTGTTAGACAACTCTACTCCTATCTCAGTATGATCCCAATTTAGCTATTTCAAATGAAATTAAAATCAAAATCTTGATATGCTAGTAGGCTCCAAAGGTGTTGGAATCTATAAAAATGCTATAAAGAATAAGTTTGGTGGTACCCTAAGGATTTGGTATTACCTTCTTTTGCCTGTAATCCTCAAGCATCATGGTAGCTTCAATATGCAAATAGAACATGGAAATTCAAGATGTTTCGCTAGCAAAAAAGCACAAGAAATAGTATAATTAGTTTGGTAGACTTACCTCTTGATCTATCAGCTTCTAGTGTGCAGTCATTACTGATTTGGTGCATATAGGACAACAGAATCTATTACAAATGCCAAAAGAAAGTCAAGACAAATTCACTATGATCTAAATCTTTAAAAAACTGATTAAAGGAAGTATGCTTTAAGATTGGACTCGACTCATTTAACTTGTTTTCTTGACAAGACACGACCCAAATCTGACACATTTATAAATAAATGAGTGAAAACTGTCAAATCGAGTAATGATCATAAGCATGCTTACTTGTCGCGCTTTAGCATCTGTATTAAAAAATTGCTGCAATGTATAAATAAGAAAACATTTATTTATAAACATAGATGGTTGAACAGGTAAAGTCATCTTCTTCATATTCTAGAAAAACAAAATATCAATTAGACTACAAATCTTACCAATTATCCAACTGCTTATAAAAGTTGCACAATTAGTTACAACTTTAGCAAAAAAGAAATGGCGTTGAGTGGATCCTTAGTGACTACAAGTACTGCTTTATTATCCACTCATATAAGGTTGAAATATGTAGAAAGTGACTGATGCAAAATTAGATAATAAGGCATTTTCATTTATTATCAAACTGAGATACCTTGCCAAATCTGAAAATAAAGCATACCTTGCCAAATCTTTGATCAGGAATTTTGAAGCTAAGGATTGCCTTCAACCCAGGAGCAGGTTCATTAACCGTAATGGTTGTGGAGAGCTACAGTGACGTTGCAAACAATTCAGTATTCGTATAATATAGGCAAACTAAGCAGTAAAGAATCAAAGCATAATCGCACGGGTGTTCAACTTCATAAATTGATAGGTAGCAGAGAATTTAAAATTTAAATGGATGTTGCAAACTCTTAGCCCTTGAGATAGGCAACAACTTGTTATTAGCAGAAAGTAATGGACATCTTAAACTACGTCCCCAAAGCATTTTAACCAGGTATGATGAAAGATGCAAAACCATATATGGATGACAAAAAGTAGATAATTCAACGTACATAAGAGTTTGTGTCCACTTTGATATCAGTAGTAACAATGTTCCTCTTCAATTGGGTATTGACATTAGCAAGAAACACTTCACCTTTCTTCGTTTCAGGACAATTTTATGCAATAGGCCATTTGTATATTTACCAGCCGTTCTTATTACTTTGGGCATTCTTTGCTGCAAAATAACCTGAATGACAACACCACCAAACAGAAGGTAAGAGTAAAATTGCTTAATAGGATATAAATATACATACCACACAGTAAACTTTCCACCAATTGCTGTGATTCAGTTAACTCCGCAAAAAAGTTCTTATTTTCTTGGAGATAATGCTCATTTTTTTTCTTTAAGTTTACTTCTTTCCTCTTTTTCTAACATGAGGACTTTGTTCAATTTGGAATTTTTTGCCTGAAGTGCTTCAACTAATCCTTTCCATTTAGCCAATTCAGCTAGCAGACTTTCTTTGGAATTGGCATCCTCGGCCTGTGATAATTCTAGTAAAGATTTGCACTCCGTTAATTCTTTCATCAATTTTTTATTCTCGAGAATCCCATCTTCTTTATCTTTCTCTAATTTATGTTTCTCTTCGATCAATGAAGCAATATCCAAAATCAGGTTTTGGTTTTTCATCTGCAAATCAGAAAACAAATTCCTGATGTCAGCTAACTCAGATGACACACTCAACAACTAACCGAGTTTATCCGATAGCTTAATTTCCTTTTATATCTACTTCAAAATTTACACTAACTCACTAACAGGTGTTTGTCTAATCTTATTTTCTGGCTTATGGGCTTATAAACTAATAAGCACAAAATTAAGGGATTATCAACTTATTATCTTATATATAAAAAATAAGCCCATTGAGGTGTTTGGATAAGCTTATAAGCTTAGGCTAGTGAGATTATTTAAAGACCTAAACAACCCTAATACACAAGTCAGAAACACCTAAAACCGAGCTAGTTTTCTAAACCATAACCCGATTCTTTATTTCGTTTATAATCCAATAGTAAACCTAACCCATACCAAATAAGAATTAATAACATTAATTACAATCATTTTTCAAAACCACATCCACCATTCATTTCAACCATATTAACAATAGTGTAAAAGAATAAATCGAGAAAACCCTAAACGTACCAAATGATCATTTTAACCCCGTTTACTCATTTTCTACCCATTTTAACCCAAACCACATATCAACTTTTGATTATAATCCTTAATATAAGTCTTAGGATGAGTAACCTATCATTCCTAATCAAATGTACATGAATTACAAGCTTGAAAACCCTAATTGAACCCTAATGTCCCCGAAACTCAAAACCTTTGTATTTTGACCCATTTTGAAGTTTTTCTTGCAATCAAGCACCTTGATGACCATGCTACTTCATCCCTAAGCTTCTTATAAGCACCTCACACAAATATCTTCATCATTTATACTATAAAACTTGCACATGGTCACTTGTTTCTTCCATTTCTAGTCGTGGCATCATATGGGGTAACCAACTCATCATGGCTACTTTCTAGCTCAAACAACACATCATCTAGCTTCTCCTCATCACCCTCTAGCCCTTACACACGTCCTATATCAGATCATAAGCATACCTTGGTCTTTAAGGGTCATTTGACTATAAATAGGACCATAAACTCTTCATTTGAACTCATCCCCCACTTCCTCCTCTATAACCCATCATAGCAGCAATCCTTTGCTCAATATGAATTCTAATAGATCCTAAGAAGTCCCAATAATAGAAGTGAAGCAAAATAAACCAATAAAAGAAGCCCGGCAGTCGTTATTCTAGGCGTACGAAGCCAAAAGTCCTGATTTCGACCCATTTCCACCATTTTTACTCCTTGAAGCTCAAACCCAGGTTCTAAGGATTATACTTCTACTCCTACACTCTTATAATGTTTATATGATCCTAAATAAACTCTTGTTAAAGTTTCATAACTCAATTCATGCTCATTTTCCGTTTTGATCCAACACCGTACACCCGAAACCCTAATTTTATGTTTTTCTTAAAACTAAATGTTATAATGGTTAAATATTGTTATAATCTATCTTAGCATGCTTAAATAATGTTAAAATAACCACTTTATTGATTAATGAAGGAATTTGAACTTAAAACCCGCGCGTTTACGTTTTGAAACCCTAATTTGACCCGTTTTGCTTCCTAGTTTAACGAATCGTTATTTTAAACTTGCGTTGCGTTAAATCTTCATATTTTAGTTTATTATAACTTATAAATGTCTATTGAAATGTTAAAAGAAGCTTGCATGGCAATTTGGACATGTTTTGTAAATATTATCCATGCAAGGGGTATATATCGTAACTTTCGGAAACTTATAACTAAAAGGACTAAAAATGTCATTTTATCAAAGTTATAACTACAGGGGTCTATTATGTCACTTTCCAAAGTACAAGGTTTACTTTGTATATCTTTTAAACTTGAAGGACCAAACTCGTAAAAGTGCAAACCCCAAGGGTATATTTTGCCACTTTTCAAACTCAAGGGTCTAAAATGTAACATTTTGAAAAAGTATAAAAACATGTTTAAAACCTTACAAGACATAACTTTAATTAACGCTTCTCGTGCTTAACATTTCCAGATATTGATCAAAACGCTTAAAACCGATTATATCGTATCACAATACTAGGGAGCTTCATATTAAGAGGTTTCATCTTTAAGGAGGGTTCTTTCCATCTTGGTTATTATGTTCTGATGAGTTGTTGGGTTTTACGATTTTAAAGTTGCCCTAGCTCCTCAAAGTTTACTGAATGGATACTTCTGATTTGATGATGCCCTCAGAACACGCGGTGATACATTAATTTCCACATAATCTTTCAAATCAGACTCTATACACTCTTAAACTATGAGTTCTAGAGTTACAATCCTTCCCCATAAGACTTCACAATATTTTATAAGGTTGCGTGGGACGTGGTGCTTACGTATCATTTTGCTATATCAAACCTTGCCCCGTTAAGATTGTGATAAGGTCGTCAGCTTTCATTTCAGAATATTTATTACATCTACCAGTTAGGTGAGATTCATAACCTCGCCTTTATTTATTTTAACTAGTTTTATAAACCCGCGAGGGGGATACATGCTTGTTACAAAACTCTTTTACAATACTCGTTTATTTTATTTTATATCAATGTGATACTTTTCAAAGACTTAGTGAGTTCATAGCACTCTCTTTTCTATCTTTTTAATGTTTGCATAACCAGCGAGGGGGATACATTGCTTGTTACAATCTCTTTTTTACATAGACTAGTCTTCATCTCTAGCACATTGTTGATTACTGTTCATAGACTTAGATGAATTCATAACTCTCATATTTCTCATACAATTTTAATTTCTTTTATAATCTGTGATACCTAATATATTACATGATCGTAAGTGTTTTCATAAAGATGTATGTATTCTAGATATATTATTGCTCTATGTAGCTTCCAGTGATATTGATTTCATATCATGAATCATTAATTTCTTGCATTGAGTCTGGTCAATGCCGTATATTGTGAATTGATCTATGGCGCGTGACTGCCTCCCAATTGTATAACCATTCCTTGGGGTAGCCAATAAGCCACTTTTTATCTTGTCCTAATTGGTTTACCTTGGATCAGTTATCTTTTCCCACGTGGGACAGCTGTCCCCTAACCTATTCACATACGGTGACTTGATCTCCCTTGTTACATGTATTGATGTCATCGAGCTTAGATGCATTAAATACTGTTACCATGATGATATCGTCCCTGCAATACCGGTATTTGTCCACTACCTATACTTGAATTCAAAACTATTACTTTCAAACTATGAAATTTCACTCAACCTTCTGTGTTGACCTTTTTATGCATGTTTATCTTGGTAATTGAGCAACATTATTAGCATGCAGTGGCATGGACATGCAAGATTGGTAAATCTTGTTATCATTTCACATTTTTATGTTTACTAGTTTTTGGGACCTTGCCTTTTGTTAAACTCTGTATTTGAAATGAATGTTAACTTATATTTTGATATAATACATATCTTTTGGTCCATTTTCTATGATTATGATTGTTGTATCCATGAAGTAATACCCCAGATTAGCTTCCGCTGCTATATTGTAAAAATGGGGGTGTTACACCTATGACCCTTCTCCATCAATTGATGATTCTGAGCAATGCCCACTCAGGGAATTCCCATCCAATTTTTAGTCTTAAATGGGCAAAGACCTTTGACCCTTGATTTTAACACATTTTGTTCATCAACTGGCCTTGATTATAAAAATGGTAAATATGTTGCTCCTCCTACACCTGAAGTTGTTAAGAAAGAATTGAGTAAGATTGCCATCAATGAAAGTTACGTGGACAAACCCTAGTCTAAAAGAACTCTTTTCATGTGGCTTGGAGAATTCTGTTCACTTTTGTGATTCAGGTTCTCAGCGGGAACTACTCCTCCACTGAGCAAGTAAATTCAATTCTATAGCTTTTAGCCTACAGTCTCATCACTAGGACTGAGGTTGAAATAGAAGAGATCATTTACAGTGATCTCGTAACCAAGCTATTGAATAAGTCTAGGCAAAAATACGTTTCTTACTCTAGATTTATCTCATGTGCTTTACAAGTGTTACTGGGTTGTGACTACACTCAGGATGTGAAATTTGGGTTTCTACCCAGCATCCTAAGTAACTCCAATTTTACAAAAGACCCATCCAAAGTCTCTTAACATTAAATTGACGGCCCATATAATTACTATAAACAGTCAGAAGGACATAGTGTCTTCACTTCTTTTTTCTGGAAAGAAAAATAAAGTGAAGTCTCAGACTGTGACTCCTATCTTACCCAAGTTACAGGGCCTTGAGGCTTTAGAGTCACTCTCTCAAAAGAGGAAAAAGCCCCTGTCCAAAAAGGCACCCAAGGAAACCAAGGCAACACCACCCACCAAACCAACGGAGGGTTCTGAGAAATCCCACTCAGTCTCCTCGAGCACCGTACCTGATCCCTAAGTTCAAGAGAGAAACATACAACTCGCTGGAATGAGATTTCCTTACACACTCGATGAGGGCACTCGTAAATCACAGCTTTTGCATAAGGGTACAACTATGATTTACGAGTGCCTTCCACGGCTTCTAATGAAGGCACGGCTAAAACCACACCGCGTCTTGAAGGGGAACTTAGGGACAAAGAATCAGAGGGAAACAAACCACCCGCTGATATGGAACCAATCCACCCTACTGTTGCTGATCCTTCAGGGACTGGTGCTGAGTACCAGGTGGATGAAACTAAATATACTAGACTAAGGTACCAGACCCTAACCAAAAATAAAGGCAAGACTTCTTCTGAAGTGGAGCCAGATCTTTAAACTATACAATTCACCACAGTTGCAGATATTCAAGCATACTTACTCTCTAAGGATGAACTAGCCTAGAAAAGTGATAAAGAGGAAGTGTTTGTTGCTGGAGATGATATGGAAGAAGAAACTCAAGCTGATGAAGAAGAGCATTAGTCTCCATCACCAAACAAAGACAAGCCTGAACCATCTCATACTCCAGCAACTCAAGAATTAGACTCTGACTCCTCAATCACTGACCTTAAGAAATTTGACAACACCCTTCCTCTCACTAAAAGGCAGCTGATCAAGTATCTCAGAAAAGTCTCTAGAGTTCTTTTCAGCAGAATTACTCAAGAATAAAGGACAAAACATGAAGAATCTGTTGTCTCTTATGCTGACATCAAGGCCTCGATTGAAGGGTACTATGAAGAAAATATTGATTATAGGGAGCAGACTGACAAGCTAGTTAAGGCAACCATGGATTCGCTTGACAAGACTGCCACTGATAAGGTTAATCTTCTTAATGCTTTAAATGGAGTCACTGAAACTCTCAAAGCTGTTCAACATGCTGTCAAGGATGATCCTGCTATCAACAAGAAGGTTATTAAAGCTACTGAGGCCTACCCAAAAATTCATCTGCCCTTACTGAACTACTCAGCCTTGTCAAAAACTTTAACTTTCAAGGATTGAAATCCTTAGTTGAATCTCTTCAAGCTGCTGCTCTCAGACAAGATGAGCACTTAGCTTCATGGGCCAAGTCATCAAATTCCCTGGCATGGAACCTTGGCCCTAGGATGACATCCGTTGAAAGTTCTCAGGATGTCATCAGATCTGATATCTCTTCTCTCAAGCAAGACACCTCAAAAATCAAATCCATGATGACAGAGATTTATCAGGTTTTCAAGGGTCAGGCCTCAACCCCCTCAACCAGTATACCACCAACAACACTTGCTATCTTTGAATTGCCAGCAACTATTAAGGGGGAGAATGATACACAAGCTAACATTGAAGAACCTCCTTCTCACACTGAGGGGGAGCATGTTGCTATGGAAGATGACAAAGCCGAGGAAGAACCTACAAGAGAAGTTGCATTAATTGAATCCTCGTCAAAACCTCCTCTCACTGATCCCATACTTAAAATCCCTGTTCCTCAAAGAGAAGGAAAGGCTATTGCCATTGATGATCAACCTGAAGTTCAAACAAAGCTTATGCCTTCATTAAAAGAAGTGTGTCCTGATCCTGATGCTCTAATACTTGTGCCTTATGAAATAAATGGAAAAGTTTTCCAGCTTATTGAGGAGCAAATACAAGCTCATATGGACAAAGAGGAACAAATCTAGAAGGCTGCTGAAGAAGCCAAAATATTTGAAATGACCATGACTGAAGTAATCAAAGTTGTTCATGAAGAAGCTAAAAATATCGAAATTAATCCTAAGATAATTGTAAGTGCAAAAGCAGGTGAGAAATTCAAGAAAGCTCAAGATGCTGAACATCAAGTCCTCAAAAGAGAGCACTCTCAGATTGCCAAGAGAGCAATGGAGCTCAGGAAGAAAATGTTTGAGTAGTACATATGGACTACATCAAGCAGACTCAGACCAAAACCAATCACTGATGTCAAAATTCACCCCAACACAAAACCTGCAGTACTCAATGTCTATAGAGCAAATGATAAAAGAAATTTTCAAGTGCACAATCGCTTCAAATTTACAGATTTCAGAGACACTATGCTAGATGAACTGGGGCCAATCATTCAGAAGATAAAGAACACCATTGTTAAAGATCTGATGACATCCTTGGGTAAAAGATATGAAAGACTGAAGAAAATCCCAGAAGAACTTAGGATTCAGTCTACCTTCCCTGCTCTTGAACAAGCTCCATCCGAATCCTTAGGGAGGAAGAGGAAGCACATGGAACTGGAACATAAAATCAAAGTACCTGGGTTAGAATGCAACAAAAGTCTCCCTGAAGGTGTTCCATTGGTAAACAATATGGTCATTGAAGAACTTGAGTATGGGATCTTCTTCACTAATGTGTTCAGTGATCAAGCCTTCTAACAATGGAATGACATTTACAAAGTTGGAGTGGATTCTCTTGAGTCATACCTAGTAATGGCCTCAATGATCAAAACCTAAGAGAATGCCATGTTCTCTTTGAAGCTAAGAAATTTGATTGCTGAACACCCTGACCAAGAAAAGTTAAAATCAAAGAAAGTGAAACTAGAAGCATTGGGATACAATTTAGACTAAGTCTTTAAATGTTGTTTATCTTTTGTAATAGATTGGTAGGAAATGTAATCCCTGATAAATGAAGTACTTTTTAGTTACAAGTATCCCTTATAAGCTTTCTAGACTTAGTGTGAGAAGAAGCTGTATTTACTCACTCACACTGAAAAACACTTAGGCTATATTTATATCCAAATAGAGGGAGATTGTTGGGCCAATTCAGTGCCCAATGATCTTTTACTTAGGATTTGGACACAAAATAACCTAAGTGTTAATATCCTTTAAACATTTCAAGGTCACTGAGTGAACAGTCACTCAGTGAGTTACCTTTAGGATGCTCAGCCTTAGTCTATAAGAAAGACTCTAGCATTCAGTGAGGCGGTACTCAGTGAATGAAGCTTGAGCCAAACAAGAAGGTTATGGGCTCACTGAACCCTACACGATCCTCAATAATAGAAGAACCTAAAGACAAGAGACTAAAGAATAGGCGAGATAGTTTGAAACAGATAAGTCCAAGCTCTTATCCGCCTGAAGTCAAACCATCCTGAGTAGGGTATGAAGACAAGATCAATGTCAGTACATACCTTAGAAAGTGTTGTTGTCCATACTTAGAATAGAAATGTAATAGAGACAAAGCTATACGTTGTGCACTAGCTTATCAACATTAGGACACACACTTATCACCCATGTAGGTATGACCCTACCTAAGTAGTATATATATATATATATATATATATATATATATATATATATATATATATATATATATATATAACTCTTGTAAAGGAGTAGGTGTAAGTTTGTGCATTCAAAGTCGTAACTTTCACAAACACCTACTCCTCCAAATCTACTAAGTCCTTGAGTAAGCTCAATTAGTTAGCATAGTAGTTAACTTTGCATAACACTTTATTTTTATTCAAAGTTATTAGTGGGGAGATCACATACACACACATTGTCCTTCAATCCCCATTGTAGTTCCACATACAATGGGGTATAATTCTTAATAAAAAGAGTTAAACGTTGAAAAGTTATTTTTGTGTCTTTTACTTATTAGTTATATTAATGTATACAAAACCTTTTCAAAGAACAAATACTTTACTTTATTTACTAGCCATGAGTTAGTTAATGATAACTTTGTAGTTATTGTTCACTAACTAAGAGGGAACAACAATATACCATCTTGATGCTAGTTTGATAACCCGTAACCATACAACCAATGTATGTTATTAACCATCAAATGGTTAATAGTATAAAACCAAAATAACATGACCAAATCTTGTATATTTGGTTCTTCTTATTCATGGCTGAAAAACAAGAAGTAGGGTAAGAGTATGAAAATCATTAAGCAACCTCCTTTTTATTTGCATTTTTAGTTAATAAAATTGATTAGATTTTATGACTAAATCAATTACATTAATCACCACATAAATTACACTTGACCACCTTGGTCTTTCCACTTTTGCTCTCGAGTTACGTAACTATATATACCGTAAATACAATAGATACGCTATATTAATGGTACCTCTGTGTATATGTGTGTGACCCTATAGGCTCACATGTGTCTAGCCGTATAATTATTTATTATAACACGGGCATACTCCAACAACTCCCACTTACGCACGTCATAATAATCAAGAATAATAGTAGCAAAGGTTAGCGTCTAGCAACACGCCAATGCCCCTAGAAACATATGAGGATAGTTTCTTAAACATCTCATTTAAATGCTTTAGATATCAGTCATCCCTTTGTTACAAATACTTTGTTGAACATCAGACATGGATCATAAGTCATTCTAATGTTTAACGATTCTGTTTCTCGATATATATATATATATATATATATATATATATATATATATATATATATATATATATATATATATATATATATATATATATATATAACTAAATTACCAAATTAATTAAGTATCATCTTGATTATATTTGGGTGCGGCCACACATACATCTATCGAATTCATCGAGGGGCCCAACAGTATCTAACTCCAAAATATGTGGAGGAAAAAATATATCCTATTTTGACTGCACGTGTTTGTCATGTGCTTCACATCGCTCCTGAAGATGGTTTTTATAACAGACTTATCTAGATCAACGTTTAACCATATCAAAGATTGACATTCCACACACACAAAACCTAATTGCATCTCAAGTCTAAGGATGAGAGACATAACCACTTGCAAGACTCACTATTAACGTCGATCCATGCAGTGAATCCTCATAGGTTAGGTTAGTCCAATGTTCGTCTAATGAACAACATATGAGTTTGATGGCATCATCGATTAATATTCATTCTAGATGAATATGGCCAACACGCTCATATTTGTCTTAATTCGATGATACTCCCGTATCGTCAACTGATAATGGACAATGTAGAATAAATAAATTATTCATGGATTTAAGCATGCAAATATAGAACACAGTTGTATAAATGAAGACGATCATACCAGGTATATCAATTCATTGTTTAATATAACTGCTTAATGTTCCATTATCCAAATACTAAAAAAAGATGTACATGAGACTACTAGCAGGTCGAAGTCCAATGTTCCCAGCATGATCAACATGTTTGGTAAATACATTGACATTGTAAAAGGACTAACTAACTTGTCATATGAGTGAACTTTGAGAATACTAGTTTCAAAACTCACAAACAGTGAAGGTTTCAAATAATACGATGATTGTCATTTTCTATATGTGCATTCAATTGCTAAAAATACTAGCATTAGTGCATCGCCATAGTATATTACATAGGTTATTTGAAGCAAGCAAAACCATCTATTTAAGATAGTGATGACATCAAATAACGTCACTTTTATAGTATTATTTATCCCATCTAAATTGCTCATTTTACATTATTTATGCATGAATTGGTACTTAATTGGTTATATTTGTTATTTGCAGTAAATATCGAGCAATTGGTGAAGTTTGACTAAAAGGCACGCATTTTGGAGCTTAAACGAAGAAATCATGAAGAGCACTGTTCTGACATTCTATACGCCGTATCCATCAAGGAAGATAGGGCGTATTTGTGCCTTGACTTCACAAGCAACCACGAAGATTTGAAGACCAATACGCCGTATCCAGAAGACCCTATATGTTGTATCGAAGATCAAGTATTGGAATATTTTGGAATATTATAATCATGGTCCCCACTCCAGAAACCCCAATACGCCGTATTGAAATTATCTAATACGGTGTATCGACCAAATTCCATGCCTTATAAATACCGAACCCTAAATACGAATTTTAGGGTGCAAAACTTATACCAAAGACTAAGAAGAATACATTAACCACCAGGTTTGATTTTTAGAAGATAAGAGAAGCTAAGAAGGTCTTGAAATGCCCTTCAATCCATAGGAAAACCCTTGTAAATTCTTATACTCTAAATACGCGTTCGGTTTTTGGTATCATTCATTAACTTGGTTAGTTTACCTTAATTGTTCGTCTATGACATTTGTATTCGTTAAAATGGTTATCGGCTAATACCTTTAGGTATTAGCCATGTTTATGATAATTTAATGTTTGGTTTATGTTTATTCTGATTGCTTCTTGCAAGTTGTGAGTTGTTTTATCTTTATCAATTTATACTCGTTTATGTGCTTAAGTATGCGACCTATCATTCAACTGGATCTAGCAATACAAAATAGAGAGTTAGCTAGATGCCGGGATAGCTCTCCATATCTGCAATTTATATATCTAGAACAATAGGATCACAAATAACGTGTTGTTTTTGCCCTTGGTTTAGTGAAGAAGTTGGACTAGCAGGTGACCTAGGATCAATAAATAACGTGCTAATTCCCTAAGTAAAGATCTGGACAAGTGGACTACTAGTATATAAAGAGCCGTTAAGTAGTAAGTTAGTAAAGTCTCGATGAGCTAGGATTCAGTAAGATCACCATTATTGTCTCCTAAGATAGATTATAATCAATCATGATTGCTTTATACGGATGTATTTAATTATGACAGAATTAGCATGTCTAGGTTTTAGGAAGAAGTACCGCCTAAATGTAGGAATGATATATTGATATTGGCTAAAATATACATATTTTGTACCCCGTAAAACACCATAAAAGGACTAAAAACACTAAAATATAGATAATTATGTTGCAAATATGTTTGTATTGTGTTTTTATGTCTTACAGGTAAAAAGGATTGAAAACGAAGCAAAAACGTTAATTTTCGGGTGGCTCTTTTCGACGTGTTGTTTCCACATTTTTATCGATTGGTCCAAAACGAAGTCGGTGAATATCCTCGATATATATCGACAACGAGGACAAGACATTCATTGTTTTTTTTTTTTTTTTTTTTTTTTTTTTTTACACTTATGAACTAAAACTTGCATTTTATTAGATTAAAAATGGTTAGTATGTTTTCCTTACAATCGGCTGGACTGCTTCTCTATCTTCTAATTGTCAACTTATGTGTGTTAATAGCCTAATCTCAATCTAGGTAAACCAAAACTCGTGCCAGTCTCTCAGGCTGAAAACCCCCTTTTTGCGTTAGTTTAGGTTTAACTTAGGTATAACATAGAATAAATTAGGACTAACTTAGATAACTAAAATACTGGTAGACTTAAGTATTAACACTCGCTTTTAGTAATCGACACCCTACTTACAAACGAACCTACATCTGATCGGGTACACTGCCCGTTAGTGTTGTTTTAGGTAAAATCAACAAAATATAAATAGTAAAACTTGATAATAAATATTACCTACGCACAACGACACATCAAGTTTTTGGCGCCGTTGTCGGGGAGTGAGTTTGTATATATGTTGTGCTGTTGATCTTGAAGTAACACGCCCCGGACCCTTATTCCGCTGCGACCCATTTTGGGGGTGTTACATTATTTGTTTAATTAAGTAGATTAATTTGGATTGTATAATTTTGCATATTTGTTTGTTTTTCTGCATTTTTTTTCTTTTCTATAACTGTACCGGTCGAACAACCGATACGGCGTATTCACCTAGTTGAATACGACGTATCCCCCTTTTGTAACCAATACAACGTATTCTGTTCAACAGATCAATACGGCGTATTCAGTAAATTGAATACGACGTATCAATGATCTGATACAGCAACAGACTTTATTTTTCGTATTTCTTCCGAGCCTATCCTACTGATTGTTTATCCTCTGTTTTAGGAGTGCATGACCAGGAGTTCAACCAAGGAGCTCTTTATACCTTTCAAAGAACCGGAATGAGTATTTCATTCAACAAGGAAGCTTTTTAAGACAATGAGTCTTGATTATTCGAGTTCACTGGAATTCGATTTATTTTCTGATCTTGAGAATCAGAGTGAAGAAGAAGTTACAGAAGCAATAAGGGAACCAACTATGGAAGAATACATGACTATAACCCGAATAAACTATGAATCGGGGAATGAGAAGGGTAGGATTGAATTGAAAGGTCGATTTCTCATTGAGTTGCGTGACAATGCTTTCAGTGGAATAAATGGTTAAGACATAATTGAACACACTGAAAATTTTCTCAAAGATAGTCGATTCGCTCAACATACCTAACGTAAGTAATAATCAACTTAGGGTACGTGTTTTCCCTTTTTCTCTTACTGGAGCTGCAAGCAAGCGGTGGGAAGATGAGTCTATTGGTTTAATTACTACTTAGGTAGATCTTACGAAAAAAAAATTTAGAAAATTCTAACCACCTTCTCGTACTGGCAGAAAGATAGAAACTAATGAAGTTAACATCAAAGTCGACTGGGATCCTACTAACATTGAGTTTGAGAGTTGGTTAGCTTCAAAATTTAGGAACCATAAGACGATGGATCGATACACCAAGAATGCTCTATGGGATTATTGGAGAAGAGGAGATGATGAAGAGGTGATTACCGACAATGGACTTTCTAATCCTAGAGATGATAACTTGATTGAAGAAAATGAGATCGCTCAAATCTTTAGGATCGATACTGATATATTTCGCTTGTAAACACCTCTATGTGAAGCATTCAAGGAATTAAACTATATTTTCTCAAATCTATGTTGATGTGCTTATTAAAGATATACCTGGATTTAAGACTTACGAGGAATATAAAGATGATTGGATCTATGAGTGGAATGATGGAATATCATGTGTCGATGAAAAGTCATAGACAGATAATGGAGTATGGAGTGAACCTATTGATAATATCCATCATGAATGCAATCCACTTCGGTTCAAAAATGGAGCTGCTATATGGCCTACGTGCAATTAGAAGAAAGATGGGTATTGCAACACTGGAGACTTACCTAGATTCATTTGTGATGGCAATTCAATTCGCTATGAAGATTATGAATGGTACGATACGATTGATGATGGTGAATTAAAGGAGGAAGCTTTGATTAATAAATGGATCTTGGAAGAATCAATGAAAGTGATGGAAGAATCAAGTGACGACAAGTGGGACCATGATTCGCCCGTTGACGAATAGAAGGATTATGAGCACACTACTTACATTAAAACCGATGTCTCTTTTAATAAAAAACCTACAATAAAGTTTGTCAAGTAGTTATGGATCATCATGATACTCAAGGGAAACAAGGATGGTTTGATGAACACGAGCTTACGGGAGAGGACGATGATAACATCGGTAATTTAGAAGACTACTTGATTTGAAAAGACCCTCCTTACCATGTTAACGATAAAGAAGAGATATCCAAGGAAAGAAGATGCAAGCTACTTGGAATTCCTTACGTGAAACCACCTACTTGCAAATCAGAGAAGTTCGAGGTAGTTAAATATTCATTCGGACCAGCGGAATAATATGTCGCAATCAAGGAATACGAATATGACATTTAGGTCCGAACCGAAGAAAACGTTTCTCAAGTCTATCAAGATATTTTCCGAAAGAAGGACGATGGATGGTCCGTGACACGTACCAAGTAGAAGCTGGAAGCAAGTCTAACTTAAAGACTTTTCTGTAAACAAAAGTGCTTGTTAGGAGACAACCCAGAATATAATTTTCAAGTTTTTATCGAGTCTATCTTCCTAGTTAGTCGATACGGCGTATCCAAACCCTATGGATACGGCGTATTGAAACCGACCTAGACGTTATCCATTTTATTTTTCTACACTTAAATCATTATTGTCAGACTTGTCGATAGGGTGTATTAGTTAAACGAATACAACATATTCGACCTTTGATCCGTACTTAGACTTTATAATACATGTCTGAATACAATGTATCTTGAAATATGGATACGGCGTATCGAATTCCTGTACAGTTTTAGTTTTATTTTGTTTTCTAACTGACAATTATTCGGAGATAGAATTGCATTTGTTTTTTGAGAATTTATACAAGAACCTTCTGGACGATTGCATGAATTTGGTGATGCTTATTTTTTGGAATTCTATGTGTGTTGTAGTCATGCTGGTATTCAAACGCATTTACAACACACAATCTTGCTCATATACGCAACACGGAGGATCATACCGAGCAAATCTCAGAGGAGTTTTTCTGTTCTAATTCTTTAATTTCCTATTTTTTATGTTATATTTATACCATGAGGGTGTTGTATATTTCAAGTAGATGGGGGAGGAGAATTAAAACACTTGCTTATCCTTATTTTTACAAATAATATGCCTAATTTATATCAAAGTAAAAAAAATGTAGCATATTTTTTTGAAATTATTAGTTACATGACCCGCACACATAACCCTAATTTCCAATTATGAGGATTTAGCCTTATCCGTTTCCCAATTTTTACCCCAAATTCCACAAAAATATGAGTGTGCCAGTGACTGTAGTAAACTTTAGAACTTGGCTTGGTATATCTATTCGAGACCATAATAATAAGCATTATTTTTAATAGATGGAGTGACCTTTCTAAAGTGGTAAATTTCTAAGATTACACCAAAAAGCCTATACATTATGATATTAACTAACTACACTGGTTAGTTAACCCCAATATAAACTCTTTGTTTACTCTCATTTTTAGAGTAAGATATCTCTAGAAAAACCTGCTGAGCCATTCCTTTCTTTTGTTACACCAAATTTTATTTCGTTACACCCTTACACCTTAGCCTATCCTATTAGATTAAGTCTTTAATCGGTTGCTAGTCGCTTTTGTGTAAAGTATTGTATTTCCTATCGCAATGCATATTTTCTATCTATGGTTAGGTAGGGAAATTGCACAATGTAGTTGGAAAAGTGAAATTAGTGTATCTTAGTGCTCGTGTAGTTATTACTTTCACTAGTATGATCGGATATTAATTATTCATATTTATCATGTTCGTCAAGTGGGGAAAATACACCTTTATTCAGTTTGTTCATTTATGTTAAAAAAAATCAAAAAAACAAAAAATACAAGAAAAGAGAGAGAGAAAAAAAGGTGAGGTTTGTGATATAACCGGTTCGTCTAAGCTTAACCGATTCTATTATTTATGATGATTTATTATTCGTTGGTACCTGTTATAAACCAACGATATAATGTTTTGTTGTATATTATTTTTAGTTGGTCGCATTATAAACCAACTAGTGTATTTTCATGTATCAAGTGGTAGATATCGCCACTAATGTTGTATAGTATGTATATTATGGATGATTGGAAGTTGGATGTTACGGGAACACCAACTAAGGTTGTTTTCATGAAAAGCACGAGTTGTCTAATTTATTTCTTTTTATGGTATGGTCGAGAAAGTAACTAGCAACACTGTTCCTTATCTGTTTAGACATAATCTATTTGTTTTGTTTTATATTTTCACCAATTTTCCCATGATTAATCACCAACCTTTGGTCTTACTCGAATGAGGGACTGGGCAATCACATGTGTCTCATTCATGGATTTGTCTGTGTATGTGTGATTTTGTCACCCTTGTTGGTTTATTACTATTGGGAAAGGATTAGTTATCCCCTACCTTATATCATTCTGCATCCTAACCTTTGGTTTTACTCGAATGGGGATCTAAGCAATCATATATGTCTATTCCATGGATTTGGATGTGTATATATGATTTTGTCGGCCTTGTTGGTATACTACTATTGATGAAGATTACTTGATCATATTCTTTAGCTTATTCGAGTTAAGGACTGAGCAATGGGAAGTGTCGCAGTCATGGATTTGGGCGTGCATTTGTCATTTTGTCGCCTTTTCTAGAAAAATGGTATCGATAGAGATTGAAAAGAATGATAAAACCCTTAAACCTTAACCTAAATTACCCTTTTAGACTTGTCACTCCTTAGCTTTATTGGTGGAGATATGTATCCTTGCCAAGCTTATGATAGAATACTCGTCATGACCGAGCAATTGAGCGAATTACTTAAACGTTACCACATAGATTAGTTGAGTGATTTGAGTGTTTTTATTTTCCCTATTCGTGAGATGTTTGGTTGTGTGCTAGTAATTAAACGAAAAAGTTGCTTAAAGGAAAAATCATAAACCTTGGTTTGAGATGCATTTTAATAAGTTTTCTAAAGTCTACTTGAGGACAAGTAGGATTTAATTGGGGCGATATTTGATGACATCAAATAACATTACTTTTATAGCATCATTTATCCCATCTAAATTTATCATTTTACATTATTTATGTATGAATTGGTACTTAATTGTTTATATTTGTTTTTTGCAGTAAATATCGAGCAATTGGTGAAGTTTGACTAAAAGGCATGCATTTTGGAGCTTAAACAAAGAAATCATGAAGAGCTTTGTTCTGACATTCTATACGCCGTATCCATCAAGAAAGATAGGGCGTATCTGTGCCTTGACTTCACAAGCAACCACAAAGATTTGAAGACCAATACTCCGTATCCAGAAGACCCTATACGCTGTATCGAAGATCAAGTATTGGAATATTTTGGAATATTATAATTGTGGTCCCCACTCTAAGAAACCCAATACGTCGTATTAAACTTATCCAATATGGCGTATCGACCAAATTCCAGGCTTTATAAATACCGAACCCTAAATACAAATTTTAGGGTGCAAAACTTATACCAAAGACTGAGAAGAAGGCATTAACCACCAGGTTTGATTTTTAGAATAGAAGAGAAGCCAAGAAGGTCTTGCAACGCCCTTCGGTCCATAGGAAAACCCTTGTAAATCTTATACTCTAAATACTCGTTTGGTTTTTGGTATCATTCATTAACTTGGTTAGTTTACCTTAATCGTTCATCTATGACATTTGTATTCGTTACAATGGTTATCGGCTAATACCTTTAGGTATTAGCCATGTTTATGATAATTTAATGTTTGGTTTATGTTCATTCTGATTGCTTTTTGTAAGTTGTGAGTTGTTTTATGTTTATCAATTTATACTTGTTTATGTGCTTAAGTATGTGACCTATCATTCAACTGGATCTAGGAATACAAAATAGAGAGTTAGCTAGATGCCGAGATAGCTCTCCATACCTGCAATTTATATACCCAGAACAATAGGATCACAAATAACATGCTGTCTTTACCCTTGGTTTAGTGAAGATGATGGACTAGCAGGTGACCTAAGATCAACAAATAATGTTCTGATTCCCTGAGTAAAGATCTGGACAAGTGGACTACTAGTATATAAAGAGCCGTTAAGTAGTAAGTTAGTAAAGTCTCGATGAGCTAAGATTCAGTAAGATCACCATTATTGTCACCTAAGATAGATTATAATCAACCATGATTGCTTTATGCGGATGTGTTTAATGTGACAGAATTAACATGTCTAGGTTTTAGGAAGAAGTGCCGTCTAAATATAGGAATGATATATCGCCAACGAGACAAGACAATCATTGCACTTATGAACTAAAACCTGCATTTTATTAAATTAAACATGGTTAGTACGTTTTCCTTACAATATGCTTGACCGCTTCTCTATCATCTGATTGTCAACCTGTGTGTGTTAATCGCCCAATCTCAGTCTAGTTAAACCAAAACTCATGCCAGTCTCTCATGCTGAGAACCCCCTTTTTATGTTAGTTTAGGTTTAACTTAGTTATAGCATAAAATAAAGTAGGACTAACTTAGATAACTAAAATAGTGGTAGAGTTAAGTATTAACACTCACTCTTAGTGATCGACACCCTATTTACCAACGAACCTACATCTGATCGGGTAGATTGCATGTTAGTGTTGTTTTAGTTAAAATCGACAAAATAGAAATAGTAAAACTTGATATTAAATATTACCTATGCACAACGACACATCAGACAGTCTTCTTAACAGCTTCCTAAACTATGAAGTATTCTTATTCTTTAATGAATAGTGCAACAATGCTTTAATACATGCACGTCTAGTCAGCAGTATTATCATTTTTGATGAAATCCTGCTATGACTAGGATTGAGCATCATCTTAATCAAAATAAGCATTAGTGTATAAGTTTAACGCTAATCTCCTTATCAAAAATCCGTAAACTATGAACATGTCTTTAGTGCTTTAAAGGCCTTTTAGAATGTTCTTTCAATAGTAATATAATGATTTTCACTTAGTTACTATGGTTGTCGGTTCATCTTGCATTCATGCAAGTGTTACAATTAGTCTAATATATAACATGCATAGATAATGAATCCTTTAGCTAAACTAAACGTTTTCATGCATGTGTTCAATCTCATTAGGTTAGACAAATCTTTGAGTCTTGCTCAATGATGTGTCATATTGTGTTAGACTTATAAACCGCGTATGTCTATCCTAATAAACATATGCTCTAAGGTTGTATGTTTTATTTCTTATATTTCTCGATAGAAATATAATTCCAAACTAAGCATTAAAATCTAGCTTAGGTGAAATATTATTATCAATATGTTGACAACATATGAGATATAAGAAAAACAAAATATAGTGCTCCGACTAGCTCTAAGGTGTACTTAGGAGTTGTCTTTGTTTCAATCAAAAACCAAATCATTGATTTAAACTCAAGATTCCAACCCCTAGATGCATGCTCTAATCCATACTTAGATTTTTGCAGCTTCTACATTTTCTAAAGATATTTTGGATTCATAAACCCTTTTGATTACACAATGTCCTCGCAAAGGTAATCATTTAATAAGGAGTTTTTATATCCAATTGCCATATTTCATATTCATAAAATCAAGTATGGTAACTAATATCTTTATTCACTTAACACTCGTAAAGAAAATGAAGCTTTAATCATAGTCAATCGCTTAAGTATAAGTAAAAACCTTATCACAAGGCGCGCGTTTAAATGTTTGTACAATTTTTCCCATATTAGTCTTCTCCTAGAAGAGCCATTTAACCTCTTAGTCTTACCGATTAGTGGAAGATCAATCGAATTCCAAAAATGATTTTCTTTCATGGACTACATCTTAACATTAATTATGTCATTTGCTAGTGCATTCGAAAGGTTGTGTAAGAGGAGACTTTCTCCAAAAACAGATGCTCCCACTTGCTTCTTGTAAGAGGAGACTTTCTCCAAATACGCAGCATGTCAAGCAACAATAGAATTGTTCTTGTCTGGGATGTATAAAATATACTAATAGTTCTTGACTCTAGTTTGCTAATAACACGTTTAACATAATCTCAACAAATTCAAAACTCCAGTTAAGAATTAATGGGAGTCTTCCCATTCCATAACTTGATGGTGCCATAGTTACCTTCTTGGTTGGAACCATATTGAGTAAACATGTGGCTCACTCAATTTTGTTAACCTTGATAAGATTAAAGGTAGGGTAGTTAAAGTTATCAAAAATCAAACAATATCAACAGAGTTTGATTTTACACATCAGACATACCATAAAGATGTGGTATTCTATAAGTAATGGGACTTTAAGACAACCCCACAATTCCTTAGATAACATAATACTTTTTGGCTCACATACTTGCCTATTTGGTCAAACAGAATGGCATTAAGAGTAATTTCAATCCAATTTGCTATAACGTAGAAGTCTTAGAGCAGTTCAAGGACTTTATGTACATGTCTTAACAAGAAGACATAACACGTTAATTGCTAACTTTACGTTACAAGTCTTTGAACAGTTCAATGACTTCATGTACATGTCGAGACAAGAAGACATAACAAGTCGATTGGTTACTTTATAAGTCTTTGAACAGTTCAAGGACCTCATGTTTATGTCTTTACAAGTAGACACAAGCATATTAAATAAAGTATTATTGAACGCCGACTCTTGGCTTCAACAATATTTCAAGTTAATTAAATACTTATTATTGATGTCTTTATAAGAAGACACAAATATATTGGCTAAACCATTTGGTTAATATGATGAAGTAGCTATTCATTATTTCTTGACACTAGTTATAAGTGGGACAACATACATCAAGGTGTATAAGTCCATGTAGAATATTAGCTTTCTTACCATGCGGTTGAAAAAAAACCATTAGTCATATTGTTATGTGTTGTATACCTTACACACAAATAAGATTTCTCCCACTTGTGCATGGCACAACATCAAGCATGTATACAAACAAATGAGCATATTATGAGTCAGGTAACGATCCTGAGACCTGTAGGTTATGAGCCCACCACACTTCCGTTTGTTTGTATGAATAATATGACAATGTCACAGATATGATATGATTTAAGTCAAACTCAAATCATATCTGCATTACAAGTATATAAAACTTTTTCGTTTAATAAGCAATCATGCATAAATATTGTATATATATGATGTGTCGTTGTACGTAAGTATTTTATGTATCAAGTTTTATTATTTATTTTATGCAGACTATACCTAAAAACAACACTCTAACGGGCAGTGTACCCGGTCAAGATGTAGCTTTGTTGGTAAGTAGGGTGTCGATCACTAAGAGTGAGAGTGTTAATATCTAATCTATCAGTATTTTTGTTATCTAATTTATGCAAAACCTAAGCTAATGATAAAGGGGGGTTCAGCCTGAGAGACTGGCACGAGTTTTGGTATCTAAGCTAAGGTTCTGGTGATAAGTAAAGCAATAAACACACACAAAAAGATTAAAAAACAATAGAGAAGCATTCAAATACTTATATAAGGAAAACATATCAACCATGAATAATCCGATAAAACGCAGGTTTGTTTATTAGTGCAATGATAATCTTATCTCGAAGTGGCATATCATTCTTAAGACTTAAGCGGTACTTCATCCTAAGACCTAGACACGAACAATCCTGTCACAATTAACGTGCCCTCATAAAGCATCCTTCTTGTTGATTATAATCTACCTTAGGTGATTAATAATGGGATCTTATTAAACCCTAGCCCATTGGGACTTTACCCACTTACATGCAAATATGGAGAGCCATCCCGGACTCTTAGCCTACGCCCACACAACACCGAAGTTGCAGCGCATTAAATATGTAGGACTAGACCCAGTTGAATGATAGGTCACATACAAGCACGTAAACAAGTATAAAATGGTAAACATAATCAAACAATCAACGATAAATTAAGACAATCGAGATAAACAAACCAAACATTAAATCTTCATAAACATGGCTGATACCTAAAGGTATCAGCCCATAGTCATTGTAAAAATACACACGGTTTGATATATGAACGATTAAAATAAAGAAACCTCAATCGAACGCGTATTCGGTTGTGCGAAGATTACAAGAGTTTTCCTATGATCTTGAGGCTCATTTCTGACCTTCTTGGCTCTTCTATACGTCTGAGAATCGACTTGGTGGTTTAGAGATTTTCTTGCACACCTAAAACTGAGTTTAGGGTCTTGTATTTATAGTGTCTGAAAATTGGTCAATACGCCGTATTCAATGCAGTCAATACGGCGTATTGATGGGGTTTCCCTGGTTAGTAGTTGAATGTTGACCAATTATCATTAATGACCATAAATTGTCATTAATTCTGCGTGTAATCATCATTAAGTGTCATTCAACTTTCCTTATGACCACGATTTTCATTAATTGCAAGATCACTGATTATTGACCGCATTAAATGCATGATCTTTGACTGTTTAACCGTGGTTATCTGTGAAGTGTCGGCACGGATACGCCGTATCTTCTTTACTTGATACGGCGTATTGAGGTAAAACCAGTTGGTTCTTCATTGTTGACCAAAGTATTATATACGGCGTATCGTTGATGCGGATACGGCGTATTCTTCAAAGTCAGGCAATGGTCTTTTAGTTTATCAAGTCTTGGATACGGCGTATAAGTCTAGAATAATACGGCGTATTTGCTGTCAGTTTAGTAGACTTTCTTGAACTCTTCATTTATGCTCCAAACTGCGTGCCTTTTATATAAACTTCACAATGTACTCCATAATTACTACAAATAATAAATATAAGCAATTAAGTACCAATTCTTGCAATAATTATATAAAATGGGTAATTTATACGGGATAAATAATGCTATAAAATAGACGTTATTTGATGTCATCAAATATCCCCCTACTTGAATCCTACTTGTCCTCAAGTAGACTTTTAGAAAGGTTTATGAAAATGTATCCCAATCGAGGTCAAGGATTTTTTTTCTTTAAGCACTTTTTCTGTTATAACCACATGTACAAAACCAAGCACCTCACGAAATATGGGAATGAAAACACTCAGATCACTCAACTAATCTAAGGTGTAACATTTAAGTAGTACGCTCAATTGCTCGGTCGTGATTAGCTTCGTATCATAGGCTTGGCAAGGATACACATCTCCACCTCTAAAGCTAAGGAGTAACAAGTCAAAAGGTAGATTGGGTATTTGTTAATAGGCTCGGGTTTAATCATTCTTTTTAGGATAAAGAATGATATAGGGTGTGGAGCTTCTGACTTTAACCAAAGGTCGTTGTCAAACAAGGCAGCTGAGACATGCATACATGGCCGTAATGACGGAATAGACATCCATGCTCGTACACATCCTCATTCGAGTAGATCCTAAGGTTAGTTATTAGGAAAGGGAAGTAAAATTGTTGTTAACTAAAATAAACAAACAAATAGATTAAAACAAACAAATAAGGTGCGGTTGCTAGTAACTTTCCCCGACCGTTCCATGACAAAGACTCAAACATATAAACAAACGTCTCGATCATAGACAACAATGACAACCTAAGTTGGCGTTCACATAACGGTCAACTTCCCTTACATCCTGAACTTTACATACTTTTACAAAATAAGTGGTGATATCGGCCACTTTTTACAATACTTTACATCGTTGATTTTTGTGCGTATCAACGAATAATCGATCCTTCAAATAATTTCATCGGTGTAAGCACTATGAACCGACTATCTTTTTCATCATTCATATTTTTTTTATTTTTTTTTCAACAATACATCATAAATCTCAGCGTACTTTCACCGTCTTCATAATCATCATTTGTCCGACTAATTTTCTCTTGAACTTTTCTTCTTTCGGACATAATACATAATTGTGAAAGTAGCAAAAACACACGAGCTACAAACATTCCCATTGCATTGTACAATTTTCTCGACCATTACATAGATAGAGAAATTTTCACTTTGACACAGGAACTACAAAACTTTACACGAAAGTGACTAACAACATTTGATCAAATAGGCTTTAATCTACACGGTAGGCTAAGGTGTAAAGGTGAAACGAAACAATTTTTTATTGGTGAAGGAAAAAGAAAGGAATTGCTCAGCAGGTTGTTTTAGGGGTATCTTTACTCTAAAAATGAGAGTAAGCAAAAGGGTTACACGGGGGTTAACTAACCAGTGTAGTTAGTTAATATTACGACATGTAGGCTTTTTGTTTTAATCCTAGAAATTTACCAGTCAAGCATGTTACTCCATCTAAATCTATAGTACTCATCATTAAGGTCTCGAGTGATATACCAGGCCAAGTTCTAAAGTCCACTACATCACCGACACACTCATATTTTTGTGAAATCTTAGTAATCAATTGGAAACGGATAGGCTTAATTCTCACAAATAGACATTAAGGGTTTGAGTGCGCTAGGTAATGTAACTAGTGATTTTTCACAAAAAATTATGCTAATTTTTTTAAAAATTTGATCCATTTTTAGGCATGTTAGCATTTTATTTGTGAAAATGAGGACAAGTACGTTCTAATTCTCCATCCCCCCACTTAAATTATACAACGTCCTCGTTGTATAGACAAAACAATTAAATAAATATGGGAAAAAGAATTAGAACGAGGAAACTTCCCTCATAGTTTGCTCCAGATGGTTTTCTATTTTCAGTGTTTGAGTAAGAAGAGTGTTGACGAGGGCTTTAGAATGCCTAAGAGAGGTCAACACGAGGTATTTTTAGACTATACATTAAAGTCGGTTTTGTTTACAGCAAGGTCCTGCAGAAAAGTTAGAAGACGTTCGTGCAATTCGTGCTTTCGCTAACCTACAATATAAGCAAAAAATTAAACACACAATTGTACAGGTTACAATACGCCGTATCCTAAACCCTAGGATACGCCGTATGTATACCTATGAAAACAATTAAATACTGGAATTTAAATACTGAAATTAAAAACTGATGATTGTCCAGACATGCATACGCCGTATCCAGAGGGGTTCGATACGCCGTATGTATGTCTGGCAGACAGACTCAATATAAAATTAAAATTCAAACAATTTAAATGCGATAAACAATTAAAAACATAATCAGGTTGTCTCCCGGGGAGCACTTTTGTTTCAGCCGGTCTTTAAGTTTGACCTTTTTTCATACTCATTTTTACTTTGTCCGAGTCACCTCCCATCCACGATCTTTTCTGCTGAAGAGTTCGTAATAGATGCAAGACATGCTGCCAGGAGTTCTTTCAACAGCACAAATTTTGCTTGGACTAACAGTAACGAATTCTTCATCATTCCTAATCTAATGACGTACTACTGTCCTATGCTATTGGACCAGGAGAGATATACTCAGTGCATTCGCGTTTCATAACGATACTAGACACTAAAACCGAATGGTGAAATCTGAGGAAGTGCATCTTTGACGGTCTAAAATTTTGCCTACGAACGTACTCATTGCAGCAGTATGAAGCAACCGAGAACATTCTACCGAGTACTGCACATGAAGAAGTAGAGAGCAAAACACAACAGACAGCATAGAACAAACTTTACTTTCAAGCTGAAAAGGAAGGCTATATTCTTGATTTTGACTGGTATTGTTTTGGGATGAATTTACTCAACTGTTGAATGCATGTAACGACAGCAAAAGGAGATGTGGAACAAGCCATTGAAAGGCTAACAACAAGGGTAAACGCTTGACCGTACAAGATTGTAAAGACCAATCTATTCTGGGAATTGGGGAAAATTTTACTTCTCGAGATGGAGAATCCCATAGAGTCTTTATTACTCGCCGTTTTTAATATACTGATGAATGAGTTGTCAAGGCACAACTTGCAAGTTTCACCAATGCAAGTGAATGTTCAATTTCTTCAACAACTTCCAACCAGAATGTTCAGATTTGTGACGGTTTTGTCAAGGTGCAGAGAGAGGAAATAGACACAGTCTCATATCAAAAAACTGTTTGACGTTCTGAGCTGTTTTCAAACGAAGTTAATAGAGTATCCGTTCTGAGAGATAAACCAGACGTGCAAAATCCATTAGCAATTCTTACGGCTGCTCAACCATATTCAGATAACTACTATCAGGCACCAAAACCTCAAAACAACACGAATGCAACCATCATACAACAATCTTCCTTCCACACGACCAGTGCCACTAACCAGACAATTTGCCAAAGGAAAGAGATCGCCAAACAGTTTACTCCTCAATCTGAGTCCCGTTTCTGAGGAAGACATGTCAAGAAACAAGCTTCGAGGGATAATGATATGCAAAAGAACTTGGCATTACACCTTACTAAGTACATTCAAGAAGTTGTACAAACCTACAACAACAACCTTCGAACTATCTTCAAACTCCAAGAACAAAGACTGAAAGAATACCACAACCAAGGTATCACAACTACAACATCAAGGCAGTTTGGGAATCAAGGACGATGACAGTTGCTCCCGGGCTAGGGAGACAGTAGGCAGTCCCGGTAGTGTCAACAAAATGGGATACAGTCCTTTAACAGCAAGGATATGGACACTATGCCAGAATGCAGGAAGCCAAAGCGGGTTAAAGACTGCACGTATTACAAGGAAAAGATGATGATGTGCAAACAAGCTGAACAAGGTGTTCACTTCAAGCTTGAGCAAGCTTATTGGCAGAAGACAACGGATGAAGAGATTAGATGAACAATAACTTGGAAGCACATTACCGTATACATGGCAAAGATTCTGGAGGTCGCACTTGCGGAATCAGTTCTACTGAATACGCCATTGTAACAAGTACAAAATCCATGAACAAATAGATGTGTTTGCCAATGTGAGACGACATTACTGACAACCTGAATCCATTTAACGACAACATATGTTTTGGAGAAGGATTAGCAATGTCCATTCCATATTCATCAAATATAATGTACCAAATATAATCAGGTGATCAAAATGTGGCAAAAAGGTTTGATGAGCGTGCTGCGCTTGGCAAATTAAATTGGCAAATTTAACCCTTGATACTGAGGAAAATAAAACGATTTTAAAGCAATTAAAGAAAGCAAACGCATCATTAACTCAAGAACTGAAGGAGTGCAAAACTAACTTGGATGAGTCTAGTAGGGCTCTGGGGGAGGCTACTAGCAGTCGGGATAGTTCTCTGATTGCACTTCAGACCAAACAGACTGAGCTTGAGAAGTACACGGCCCTTAATACCTACACGAGTGAATTATAAAATACTTCAACAAAGTTAAATGAACACTCTAGGACTATTACTATTAAAACATTGACATAAAGAGGGTTTTTAAAAACTAAAACCCTATGAAATTCAGTTGTCAATCATAAACACGATGAGCTAGTACAAAAAGAGTCGTTAAATAGGTCACAGATTTAAGGTCAACATCAAAGAGAAAACTAAGGTATTCAGATTTAAAGGTTAAGGAAGAAAAGACATTGACACAATGATTGTAATGGAGAAACAAAGATCAATTTTTTAAATGAAATTCTTTTATTAAAACGCAATCAGTCATCTCAGACCCTACACATGTTAGCACCCAAATTGCGCAACGTATCATGGTAAAGATCAACCTTTGCACATCCAAAGTATCTGCAAGCAAGCTCAATCCAAATAAGCCCTGCTTTGTATGAGATTCCCATATGATACTTTTCTGATCCTGCAAACAAATTTGCCACCCTATGGGGAAGAGATAGTGACTCTAGAAAAGGAGAGAGATTAAAATTGGATAAATACAAAGTGAAAACCATATAAATTACACATATCAAAAACAGTCTTTATGAAAATTTCAAACCACCATCCAAAGCCTATCTTGATCAGTTGGAACGCGCTAAAGAAGTTAGGAAGACAATGTGGAGAAAAACGTTTGTTAGGACAAAACCAAACATTGCTAAAAACATTGGCTTTCTACCCATGTCTAAATCCATTAGTAAAAGTAGACTACTTTATAACGAAATGACAAACAACTTCAATCATTTTAGAACAATTTGTCAACAAACGTGGTCTAATCATACTAGTAGGAGTGCATTATCTAACCCAACTGCCAAGAGTATGGAAGTTTTGATCAAATCTTATTAATGGCCCTCTTCAGACAAAACAATACTAGAACATCATTTGTTTTTATTCAAGAACTAAAAAGAGAAATGAATGACGATTATGGAGTACTTTAATTTCCCTTGAAAAGGAACTTGACGAACTTGAATCAGAAAAGGCTGATTTTTCAAACATATATGATCTACTTCTCGAAGAGTGTGTGTCTAAAGATGTTACATGTTCGTATTTGCATTCTCTGTCTGATTTAAATGCTAATACTGAATTGCAATGCTTATATCTTCATAAAGTCAAAGAATGTGAATGTCTTGCACAAAAGCTTTCGAAACAAACTGAATCTGTTAACAAAGAAGTTCATAATAATTTGTAAAAAGTTTTGCTAAACTTGAAACACTCATTTCACTTGAACTTTCTTTACCACATTGTAAAAAGAAACAGATGAAAAAACAACCCAGTTTGCAAAGAAAAAGCTTCAACTGTATTTCGAAAAGAACGTGAAACAAAATCATCGAAATACAAAGATTTGAAGACTCAAATTGCAAGATAAGAACATGTGAAAAAATGAGTGTAAAGAAACTCTTCTGGTAACGAAAAAGGAAAGGCTGTGGAACTCAGTATTGATAAACCATCTGTTTGATTCGCCAACCAAATGCTCAACGGATTTCCAAAACCATCAGTTTTTAGGAAAACCGACTCCCTTTTCAAATTCTCCGAAATGAGAAGTTTTCAAACAAAACATCGGTTAATAAAACTAATTTTTCGGATGGTTTAATTTAAACCAGATCACGTCATACATAGTTTGCCTCAGAATAGAAACCAGCGAGTTCAAAAAAACAAATGTCTAAACCCAGGAATGTATAGGAATTTCCATCCCCACAACACAAACTAGAACACCACAGTTGCCTCATGCTTCTAGGAATACTAATCCTCACATGTCTAAATCTTCAGGAGTAATTCACACTACTAGTGTTAGCAGACCACAGCTTAAGAGCTATCAAGTGAAAGATAAGGTCGTGCCAAACATTAGTAGTAAAGTTAACAAAAGAAGGAAGTAAAAAGACAACCATAAGGTTTCTAGTATTTCTAAGAAAACAAAGTCTGTAACTGCGTGTAATGACAGTTTAAACTCAAGAACTTCGAATGTAAATGCTGTTTGTGCTGATTGTGGAAAATGTGTGTTTAATTCAGATCATGATGCTTGTGTTTCTAGATACTTGAAAGACGTGAATGCTAGAACTAAGAAGCCTAAGGTAGTGCCTATTAGTGCTAGTAAACCCAAGAGAAAAGCGAACAAATCTGTTGCAACACCCCATAAGAAAACAGTTGCACCAGATACCACTATTCAGAAATCCAAGAGTATACTATACAGGAGTTGTATGAGAATACAAATCAAGAATGAATGTGGATAGCTAATAAAAAAGAGATTGTCCATATCAAGTTATAACATGTACCCAAAAGCCCATCTTAAGACCAAAAAGATATGGATTCCTAAGATTAGGAAAGCTAATGAATCAACAAGTATTAGTCCTACTATAGACAGTTGCCTTCTAGACACTAATGTCTTTGAAGATATCAAATTCCTTATGATCTAAATATTCAATGTTCCATCGTCTCTAATTCTCTTTTCTCTTAGCAGATTGTACAACTCATTCTATTTTCATTGTTGACTCTGGATGAGCACAAACAACATGACGGCACTCTCAAGCTTTTTGTGTAATTTGTGGAGAAATTTCTGGGGTACTGTTCGTTTCAAGAAAATGATCAGTTTGCTCCAATTCTTGGTTTATGGAGATCCTGATTCAAGGGAATGTCACTATCAAACGGGTTTTTTAACGTCGAAAGGCCCTCAATCACATTCTTTTCCTCGGTTGGTCAAATCTGTGATGCAGATTTGGTAGGTTGCGTTCAGGAAGTCACTTGTTTGTGAGAGACTTCAGGGAAACGATTTACTAATTGTGTAAGTCGTGGATCTATCTCTACCAATAATATCCTCTTTCGAAAACTACTTCATCAACTCCAATCTGTTCATGGCTAAAGCTTCACCAACTCCAAGACATGGTTTATGGCATCGAAGACCTTTCTCAGCTAACTTTGATTACATCAATCACCATTAATCTCAAAAGAAAATTTTGGTGAAACAGGCTTACCTAAGTTGGAAATAATTGAGTCCAAATCAATTGTTCTTCTTTGTGAAATGAGGTAAAGCAAAAAGAAGTTCATACAAGACAAAAAGCAAATCCTAGTTCCAAAAGGAAGGCTAAATATTTTGCTTTCAAATGGACTTGTGTGGTCCAATGTCGCGTTGCAAAGCAATAAATGGGAAGACGTATATTCTGGTATTGTTGATGCTATTCAAGATACACTGGACCTCTTTTTCTATGTCCAAGGAGAAACACCAGAATGATATCCTCAAAGACTTTCTCACGATGATTCAACGTAAATCTTCAAGCACAAGTATAATAACTGTTCGTACTGGACAGCGGCACGAAATTCTTGAACAAGACAGCTCCAAGCCTATTTCAAAGAAGAAGGCATTGAACAGTCAAACTACTTCCACACCTCGAACACCGAACAGAAACGCGTTGTCGAAAGACGGAACCCGTACTCTTGGATGAGGCACTCGATACGATGCATTCTCAGTTTTTCTTCTAAGCTTCCATTATCATTTTTGGGCTGTAACAGTTGCAAACCGCGCTGCTAAACTCAGAACAGATCAAACATCATAATCCACTCAGAAAGACGCATAACACATCATAAAATGACAGGAAACCTTCAATAAAACATCCTCACATCTTTGGTATGCACTAGCTACATAACTAGAGATGGGTAACATCTGGATATAGATGAAAGAAAAAGGGATCCATCGTGTCATGGTGGGAATATTCTACTCAGTCGAAGGGATATCGTGTTTACAACAAGAGAACACGCCTAATAGTTGAGTCCATTCATATTAAGTTTGATGAAATCAAAGAAATGATGTCTGATCATAACAGTTCAGACCTCGCACCACAACGACAAGAGATGTCTGTTGAAAATGTCTCTTTAGGCCTCGTTCCTCAAGGACAAAAGGCGTCAAATTATGACAACTCTGACTCGTGCCCCAAGACAAAATATGTTCCTCTTCAGCATAAAAGGACAGATTCGTCACATCAGGGTATAATTTCTCTTCAGTCCTTTACTTGAAGAATATTATAATCCAACAACACGGTCTCGCTGAGGAAAACAACAATGATCAAGCACCGAATGCTATCAATTTCAAGAAGCGAATTTATCATTCCTTTTTTGTACACGGGTACAAGAATTGGTGATTCATCCTTAACGCAAACATATGATAATACCGGTGCATTTATTTCAACCTCAACGTCATGATTACCCAAACCCAGATGACCAGAGATCACCATTAGAACAAGATCGTGGAAATCCAACCATGCAAGTTTCAAACAAGACCGACAGCATGCCACAGAAAATCCCTCCCCCCTTTTGATAAGTTTTATTCGCGAGCATCCGGTGAGTATGTTTGAACCGAAGAACATAAGGAGCAATGGCTGATTCTGCATGGAACGAAGCAATGCAGGATGAACTTCATCATTTGACAGACTAAAAGTCTGGTAAACTCGCTACAAACAATTTGGCAAGATGCTTATAAGCAAAAGTGGTTATGGAAGATCAAGAAGTGATAAAAATCAGACTGTAATTCGCAACAAAGCACCCTTGTTGCTAAAGGTTATGCTAGAATAAGGTTATTGATTTTGAAGAATCATTTGCTCCAAGTTGCTCGCTTGGAATACAGTTCGGGATTTTCGTTGCCTACGCTAGCACACAAGTCTTCCAATCCATCAGATGGACGTGAAAACGGCATTCTAACAGGACCAACTGAAGGAAGAGGTTAAGCTATCTGCTCAGCCATAAGGGTTTGTTATCCCAGATCATCCAGAAAAAGTCTACCTTCTGAGGAAACTTGTATGGATTAAAGCAAGCTCCAAGAGCCTGGTACGATGAACTATCAAACTTCCTGATGTCCAAAGGCTTTTCTAAAGGTACAATTGACCCAACTTTATTCAAGATAAAATACGGGGAGGATATTCTACTTGTGCAGATTTACGTTGATGACATAATTTTTGGATCGACAAATCCTAAATATTCAAAACGATTTGAAAAATTAATGCACAGTAGATTTGAAATGTCCTTAATGGGGGAAATGAAATTCTTTTACTTTGAGGACATCAGAATTCCACAGTCCCCAAAAGGTATTTTTTATCAATCAGCCAAGTTAACGCTTTAGAAATTCTAAAAAAGCATAATATGGACAATTGTCACTCCATTGGTACACCATTGGCTACTAAACCCAAACTAGATGTAGATTTGAGTGGAGAACCCGTAGACCAATCTGATTATCGTAGTAAAATCGGGTCACTCATGTACTTGACATCTAGTAGACCAGACTTAGTGCAAGCAGTATGCTATTGTGCACGTTATCAAGCACGACCAACTCAAAAGCACCTCAAGGAGGTTAAAAGAATCTTTAAATACCTAAAGGGTACCATTAACATGGGACTCTGGTATCCAAAGGATTCTGGCTTTGAACTAACAGCATTTTCAGACGCTGATCATGCCGGATGCCTTGATACTCAGAAAAGCACTTCTGGAGGGATACAGTTCCTTGGTGATAAACTTGTAAGCTGGATGTCAAAGAAACAAAACTGCACTGCAATGTCTTCAGCAGAGGCAGAGTATGTGGCGTTATCTGCAAGTTGTGCTCAAGTAATGTGGATGAGGACACAGCTTCAAGATTATGGCTTCAACTACAACAAAATACCGTTGTACTGCGACTCTCAGTCAGCCATAGCAATCTCATGCAACCCCGTACAACATTCACGGACAAAGCACATCCATACTCGGTATCATTTCATAAAGGAAAAGTGAACAGGGTTGAAAAGGTATAATGAATTATATTTTGTCAAAACTGAATACCAATTAGCTGACATGTTTACGAAAGCCCTTCCTGAGTATCGTTAGTTTAAGTATCTTGTCAGAAGGATTGGTATGAGATGTTTGACTCCAGCTGAACTGGAGGTTCTGACAAATGAGACTGCTTGATATCATCATCAAACATCACCATGTACATATTTTTGAGAAAAGCAAAATACAAAAATATAAAACTTCAAAAAGAAAATACAAAATCAGAAAATCAGAAAATTTCCAAAAAGAATCTTCTCGACATGTCTCTTGGAATCGATAACATTTACGTGCTTAGAAATGTCGATTAACATTGACACGGGTGTGTAAATGAAGTTCGAGCGAGAGTTGCAAATAGTTTCAAAACATGTCATTTCTAATTTTCTAAATGGCTTATGTGCAAATGTCAGTACATAACCCGGACTTCAAATAAAGGAAGGTTTATAACTTATCCTCCCAACGAGAAAATTATGTTTTCTCGATCGTGAGCTGTTCTTTACAAGACATTCAATGTTTTTTTAGCTCAAGAAAAAGGATAGTGACTTTCAGACGCTTACCCTCGACGAGTTTAGAAGAAAATCCTCTAACATCTGTTTTTTCAAAAAAGTGGATTGAACACAATTTTTCAAGAATTTCTCGATGACAAATCATAATCTTTCAAAATTGTGTGTTCAACACTCCATCCCTCACAATGTTTTCAAAAGACAACAATTTCTCAATTGGTCCTATTTTTGAGGGGGAGTTTTTCGAAAAACAAAGTTTTAATGTTCTTGGATACATCATCAACGACCATTCTTATGTATTCAAAACATTATCAAAATGTTCCAAACCATTCATGCTGACCATATTTTCTCCCACAGATTTTTCAAGACATATTTTAATCACAAGGTATTTCAAAAACTAAGTGTTTATTATTTAAAATAAGGGGAGAAAATGTAATTAAAATATGATCTAATCGACTCAATGTGCTAAACAGAAAGAAAAGGTTTTATGGTTCGATCTTATACCCAACAACATCTTAATTTCACGACGATTCTGAAGTCATAAGGTGGTTAGGTTAGGAATCAATCCTATGATCCAACCAGAACCGGAGGATCTACCCAAGGATAATTCAAAGTTAGAAATAGCAGTCCTTAGGTATGATTGGAGATGAATGTATATGGGAATAATGCCGACTAAGATTGAGCTAACACTGACGTCTTGGTAAGCATTGAAGGCGTTGAAGAATTAAAAAGAAATGTATGGATAAAGGGTCTAAAGAAAGAAGCCCTCCACACAACTTAAGGCAGAAACCGGGTCAATACATATGCTGTCAGAATCACAAGTTGATTGCTGACATTGAAAACGACATCATGGACCCAGTGATGCAATGCACAACCCTTCCCAACCATTCGGGTTTCTCTCAACAGAAACTTGTCTCATTTGTCACGGAGATACACACGTTATCTATTGACATCTCACTCCGAGATTGTTGATATTGAATAGGGCCAAAAAGCTCCCAGGCCTCCGAGTCTAAAACCGAAAAATGCACTAATCGAGTCTCGAGCAAGAGATCAATAAAAAATCTCGTTAGGACACATTCCATTTCCAACACTTGTTGAAAAAAACCCCATCATCAGGTTCACAAGCTGTGATCAAGAGTCCTACGCAATACAATTGCTGATTTGCCAGAACATTCAGAGTGATACTCTTTAGTATTCACAATGACGAATGGAAATCCTTCCAGTGTCATCATCAAACAGCACTGCGGTAGGTGACTTGCGAGATTCTATATGAATCAAACTTGTAACAACTGGATATCGATTTGGTCCAGTAAATGAATTGACGGTTGATGAATTTTGATAAAAACATGACACTCTCGATGTGTTACAAAAACACTTTAACGAGTGACACGTCGATTGATTTTCAAATCAATTTTCTCGTTTATCACTAACGTAAACTTATAGGTCAAAACGGTGGTAACCGCAACCCAATATATTCAAATGCTCAAACAGAACGATGTTGTCGAAAGACAGAACCGTACTCTTGTTGAGGTTGCTCGAACAACACTAAGAGCTGTTAAACTTCCTTTATTCTTCTAGGCTGAAGCAATTACAACCGCATGTTATACCCAAAACCATTTACTCGTTATTCCAATACATAAAAAGACACCATATCACATCATTAATGATAAGAAACCTTCTCTTAAATTCTTTTTACATTTTGGCTGCACGTGCTATATAGTCAAAGATGGTGAGAATCTAGACAAGATGAAACAAAAGAGGGATCCATGTATTATTGTGGGATATGTTACTCAGTCGAAGGGATATAGAGTATACAACAAGAGAACAAGATTGACAGTCAAGACAATACATGTCAACTTTGATAAACTGAAAGAAATAAAGTTTGAACAAAACAGTTCAAGCCTCGAACCCCAACGACAAATGGCGTCGGATCATGACAACTCCGGCCCCGCGCCCCAACTACAATAGGCTTCTGAACATAACAGATTATAACCCGGAATACAAGACCACAACAATGAACCTTCAAGTTCAACGCTAGTTCCCAAAGTTGTTCCTTCAGCAAACACGACATATACATCATCATTACAAGAGTTGGAATTAATGTTTAGTCCTATGTTAGATGAATATTTCAATGGAGGAAATCGAGGTGTATCCAAGTCTTCTGCTCTCTTTGATAATCAACAACATGACACACCACCTCAATTGCATGTTCAACCTACATTAGAACCATCAACTCCAACAACAAATGTCAATGCTGAGGAAAACAACAATGATCAAGCAATAGATGCACTGTTTGACGCATACGAATTTATCAACCTTTTTGCCACACCAGTAACAAAAGCAGCCGAGTCATCCTCACGCTATGTAGCTACGTCAAACATGCATGAACTCTACCAAAGACACCCTTCAAAATACCATTGGACAAAAGACCATCCATTAGAACACGTCCTTGGAAATCCTTCAAAGCTAGTTTAGACAAGACGACAGCTAGATACTAATCCTGAAATGTATATGTTTGCACTCACTGTGAGTACAGCCAAATCAAAGAACATTAATGAAGCAATGGATGATCATGCATGGATTAAAGCAATGCAGGAAAAACTTCTTCAGTTTGAAAGACTAGGAATCTGAGAACTTGTTGACAAACCATTTGGAAAGAATGTTATTGGTTTGAAATGGTTATTAAAAAACAAGAAGGATGAAGACAACATTTTTATTCGCAACAAGGCACGTCTTGTAGCTAAGGGATATAGACAGGTTGAGGGCATCGACTTCGAAGAATCATTTTCACCAGTCGCTCATTTGGAAGATGTACGGATATTCATAGCCTATGCTGCATACAAGTCATTCACTATCTATCATATGGATGTCAAAATAGTTTTTCTTAATGGTCCTCTGAAAGAAGAAGTATATTTCAGTCAGTCGGATAGGTTTGTAGATGTAGATCATCCAGAAAGGATTTACCGTCTCTAGGAAGCACTTTATGGGCTGAAACAAGCTCCAAGAGCATGGTACGATGAGCTCTCCAAATTCCTAGTATCTTAATATTTACGAAATGTACTATAGATCTAACCCTATTTATGATAAGATATGGGGAAGACATTTTTCTTGTATAGATTTACGTCGATGACATGATTTTTGGGTTAACAACTGTTGGATCGTTTTACTGAATAGATCTTAACCTTCAGCTTGCAAAGAGTTTGCTCCTTTAGATAACTCTAAAGCAACAATAATGAAACACTGAGTAAACACTATTGATTATGCGGAATCTAATCAATAATGCTAAGAAGAACAATAATGAATATCACAAAAGAACTTTAATATTAAACCTTGAATCTGCCTAGGTTACAGATTACAAACTATGATTACTATTCGATCTCTATGATCTATGTAGAACTATATCTACTAACTATGCCTAGGGTTCCTTTTATAGACTAAGGAAACCCTAATGGGCTTTACAAAACGCGTATAAAGATCATGCATATCCTTTCCTAAGATATCTCATGCATATCTCATAAATGGTACTAACTACTTTATACTAACGGTACTAACTAACTGATCAGTAAATCCTAAACTAACTATATTGTACTATCAATACAAAATTACAAACATATCCTTTCCTAAGATATCTCATGCATACCTCATAACCAACAATCCTCCCCTAAACATGATTGTTTAACTTGTTAACCCATATTTTTTTTCAGTTTATTCATCTTGAACTCTTGGAGGATGTATCCAAACATTCTGTCAAATCTTGATCTTGATCTTTGATAATTCTGACATCTTCAGCTATCCATCTTTATCGGCAACATGTCTTCTCAGCAACACAGCAACACAACAACATCCAACTAAGTTGGCTTTGTAGTTTTTGGCAAACTACCAGCCATTAACGGATTTGATTTGTCTTTACCAAAAGCCGTTTGCTTTTGGACTAGTCAATGCTTCATTGCCATAACATGGTACACTGATAACTATATAGTTTTTAGCAAACTATCAACTATCAACAGATTTGATTAGTCTTTACCAGAAACTGTTTAATCATGGACTAGCTAACTCTTAACTGTGAAATAAGGTGAGTTGAGAACCCTACAATTTTTCATAATTTGTCAACCATAAACGGATTTGAGAAGTGTTTACCACAAGTCGTTTGCTTATGGACTAGCCAATTCTTATGCCTGTTAAGCATGGTAAATTGATGACCATTTGTTATGTGGTGGTTAGCCAACACCCAAACCCTTCTCATTTCCATTCTCAACATTACTCGTCATTAAGCTGTTGCCTAATGAATCTTACCAATTGTAGTGCAACAGTACTTTCCTCTTTAACCTCCAATCCCAAATCAAGCATTCTTTGCATCAATTGCTTGGAGAGAGGATACCTTCTTTCAACTAGCATGTAGATGGCTATCTCATCCTTAAGCTCTAGTATGCAAACTCCACAAGCTTCATACAGTCTCCATTTGACAATCTCCCATTCTTGTTGATTGTTCCAGAAATCACCTTGATCATTTTCTTCTGTTGAGGATTCCATCATAATCTTCAAGTCTCCCCAAAGAATCAACTCAATATCTTTTGGTGTGATTTTTGAGTACTGCTTCATCACCAAGTCATATAAATGAAACAAATCATGTCTATCAAAAATGTGTAGTACCTCCATTAGATAGTTAAATGCCCTGAAGTGCCCATTAACTCTGTAGACAACAAGGTAATTCCCATCTGGTGATGAAACCTTATGCAACCTAGCAATAAAAGATTTTGTCTCCATAATTTCACTATCTATGGTACTTTCAAATGTAATAATCCTTAGACATTTTCTGTGTTCATCATCACTATCATCATCTGGCTGTGGTCTTGGCCTTTTCCTAGCAATCATCTTCACATGACCACTTTTTCTTTTCTTTGTACCCTGCTCTGTTGCTTCTTGTTTAGCAGGTACCTTTGTTGTGTCTTCTTCATTAACGACCCTCTTTTTTAATCTCTTCTTTTCAGGGTCTTTATTCAACTCCGTAATTTGTCTTTCATATAAAACCTGTATTTCTTCAAAGGTTTTGATCTTTAACTCATAATGCTTCTTTCCACCAACATGCTTCAAGTAGGTCATCATTTAGTTTCTCAACTTATTTCTTGTAGGTGGTTTATTTCTGATAGCTTCAGACCTTTGTTGAGCAAGAAATTTCCTTTGTGCAGCAATGGTATCATGAAGAAATTTTGCTCTTTGTTCAATGGTAAAATTCTCTCTTTCTTCCTTTTGAAACTCCTCAGCAAGAATCTTGCCTGCATTTATTCTTGCCAGTATGAAATCATACTCATTAGTGAGAGCAACCTTAGTAGCTTCTTCTTCAGCTAACCTTTTCTTTTCCTCTTCAGCTTCCTATTCTTCTTGAACCTTTCTGGCCACCTCTTCATCCTTAGCAAGCACTTTAAACTTCTTTTCAGCTTCAGTGATATCATCTGATTCAGTATCAGATTCACTGTAACACCCCCAAAAATACAACAATGCAGCGGAATACCACATGGGGTGCTACTTCATAATACACAGCGCTAGATGTCTTCGAATTGATATACTGATCTAACAATGCAAAAGTAGACTTTCTATCATGAAGATCTTTGTGTTTCATGAATTTGAACCCATAGTCCCCTAACATTTTGATTTTGTAATCCATAGAACTTGCCCACATCAACTTGGCACACAACATATTCGGCTTCTGTGTAGAAGTGCCACAATGGTATTGCTTTTACTTGCCAAGTAATGAGTTCCTCCTGCCAAGAAATTGACAACCTCCTGTTATGTGGATATCCTGTGAAATTTGCTGCCCACATAATCACTATCTGAGTAGGATTCCAAGTCAAATGAAGACTCTCTAGGATACCCAAGGCCCAGTGAGGGTTTTCCCTTTAGGTACCTAAAAATTCTTTTAACAACACTTAAATAAGAGGTCTTTGGAGTGAATTGAAACCTAGGAACAAGCACAGACAGCAAACATAATGTCCCCTAGAAGCAGTCACATACATAAGGAGACAATCATTGACCTATAGAGATTGACACAACATCAACTGCTTCCTCATCTTTGACAAAAGGCTTCTGAGTCTCAATTGGTGTACAGGCAGTCTAACACTTGCAAATTCAAAACTCTTCAGGATTTCAGCAACATACTTATCCTGGCTAATAAAAATACCATCTGGTTTCTGTTTGACTTGTAGGCCAAGAAAGAAAGTGAGCTCTCCCATTAAACTCATCTGAAATCTACTCTTCATCAATGCCTCAAACTCATAACACCAAGACTTCTTTGTAGACCCAAAGATGATATCATCCACATAGACTTGAACAAGTATGATATCATTGTTGTCCTTCTTTAGGAAGAGAGTTTTGTCAATTGACCCTCTTCCCGTATCCATTCTTAACATGAAAGTGGATAAAGGTTGCATACCATGCTCTGGGAGCTTGAATGTAACCCATACAGAGCTTTGAAACCATCTTTGTAGACTTTCTAGGAGACTTGAGGACTATGAAACCTGGTGGTTGAGACTCATATACCCGTTCCTCAAACTTGCATAGAGAAAGGCACTATTCTACAATCCATCTGATAGACAATAAAAGCCATATATGAGGCAAAATGCTAAAAAGATCCTTATTGCTTCAAGCCTATCCACAGAGCCAAAACTTCATCATTAGTTCTCTATTCCTTCCTCAATGCCTGTGTCCCTGAGCAACCATCTAGCTTTGTTCCTGACAGCCACTCCTCTTTCATCTTCTTATTTCAGTACACCCACTTTGTACCAATAGCCTTTTTCCCATAAGGCACATCACTAGGATCCAAACCTTTGAATCACAAACTCAACAATTCTTCTTGCATAGCATCAACCCACATTCATCTTCAAGAGCTTTGGAAATCTTCTTGGGTTCATGTAATATATAAAAACAATACAAACAAACTATGATGAAAGTCTTAAAAATAGTTTCCTCCTTGGCTTATTGAACTAACTAACACAAGCATGAGCTTCAGAACTTATTATTACTTTGAGCTTCTTGTTGAACTCGCTGATTTGAGATCTCCTAGAATAGTAGTGCTGAAGGATTGAAGGGATAATTTCATGATGTGGGAATAGACTAACATTCACAACTATTTCCCAATTTGTGAAGTCAGCCTCTGCACCCTCATCATCATAAGATGAAAGGAAAAATACAATCAGTATAACTTCATGTAATACCCTCAAGTGGAGGTATTTCAAGTCTCACTTGTGAAATGGTTTATGTCAGAAAGAGAACGGTCCCTAATTTGGACAGCAGTACAAACTAGGTAGTACCGCTAGTATTACCAAGGTTAGTACAGTACTTATCTGTTGTGCTAAACAGAACTAACAATGTAGTACTGCTATACTTAGCAGCTACTGCCTGACGTAACAAGTTTCACAGTTTTTATTGTTCAAGATTCTCCTGAGAGCTACCAGCTTCCTCAATAGCTTCCTTTACCTTGCATTTGAAGGTCTTGCAAATCATCCAGAAAGACATTTTCTTCCACTCTGGACCTCCTCTCTTCCTTTATCTGATTTTTGAAGCTGATTTGTTATGTGAAAGAATAGGAATTCATATATGGCAGTTCAAAGCAAGTCTATGATCAGATTCCTTATCTCTTTCCAGAATCCCTAGCATCAATTTTTGTCTTTGGAACCGTATTTTGGTTAGATTCTGTTGACCTGCATGAATGTTACTTGATACTCTGATCTAACACCGAATGATAGTTCATAGAATCAGTCAAAAATAATCAAGGTCAAAAAGCCAATTTGGTCTGTTCCCTACAACATTGGGTTTTTGTTCTTAAGAAGTTTATGTGTCAGTTTTTTTCAACTCTTTGATACTTAAATTGTATACTCTAAAAGCCAAGCATTTAGAGAATACCCAACCAAAACCCCTCTATCATTTTCCAACAAACTTGCCCAAGTGATCTTATGGGTGTTCAAGCAATGTGATCACATGGCACCCAAAAGGTCTTAGAAAACTATATAATTGGGTCCTTACCAGTTAAAATTTCATAAGGTTCTTATTATAGAGGCTTGGTCCTAATACTCTGTTTAGAACATAGCAAGCATACTAACTGCTTCAGCCAAAAAGTGTTAGGAAAAAAATAAATCTGCCAGCATGTTTCCTTGCTGCCTCAATAAGGTCATGTTATTTCTTTCTCTCAGCAACTCCATTTGTTGTGAGTTCTGGCATTGTTTGTATTCCCTCTTGATCCCTTTTAACCCACAGAATCAATAACATCCCTGTTTTTAAAATTCTGCCCATTATACCATCTAATAGTATTTAAAACCTTTTGATTCATTTGGATTTCTATTGTTCTTATAAAGATCCTTAAGGATTGACACTAGTTTCATCCTTAGTCTCCAAGAAAAAAAGTCCAATAAATCCTCTAAAATCATCAGTGAAAACCAACAATAGTCCTTATGGTTTATGCTCCTCACAGATTAGGACCAAATAAGGCCATTATAAGTAGTTGTAGAGTGTGGCGTAATAGAGCTAACTAACTTGGGCCTTACAGAAGCTTTGTGTTGCTTTCCTTTCTGACAAGCAACACAAGTGTGGTCATTTAGAAAAAGCTTTGTAGGTAAACCTCTGACAAGGTTTCCCTTCACAAGTCTATATAAGTTTTATTGAAATTTACTATGACCCAGCCTCATATGCCATTTGTATTAGATTCATCAGATGTAGCCTTTGCAATTAAACAAGCCAAACCTCCTAAAGGAACAATGTTCTCTAAATTAAAACTGTACATATTGTTTTGTCTGGGGACTTTAAGCAATATTTGATTTTCATCAGGTAACTTAAAAGGCTTACATATCATTTTATATAATATCTCAGAAATATCTTTTAAATATCTTCTCAACGGTACGAACTAACTTTCTACTAACGGTACTAAACCGTTAGTAGAAAGTTAGTTAGTACCGTTGAGAAAATATTTAAAAGATATTTCTGAGATATTATATAAAATGATATGTAAGCCTTTTAGGGTTATCCTTATCATATAAAAGGAACCCTAGGCAGAGTTAGAGATAGCAGTTCTACACAAGATCACACAGAACATATATCATAGTTAGAAATCTGTAATCCTCAAGAACACATTAATAAAGTTGTTATTCAGTTGTTCATTGTTCTTCTTAGTACATGTGTTGAGATTCCGCATTAACACATAGTATTCATAGTCATTGTTTCCACATAGTCATTTGTATTTATACATCCTGGTTAGATCCATCATTGTATTTGGAGAGAATATTATTGTTGTATCCTGGTGTTCTCCATTTACAACCTGCTGAGGACTTAACAGCAGTGACCCATTTTTCCCCAACAGTACTAACTTCTTTTACCTTAACAGTATAAACTTTTTGGTTTGAAAAATTTGTTCTTAGTACTGTTGTTCTTTTCAAAGGCCTAGAAGATGGTGAATGAGTTTTGTGAATCATTCACAATGGGCTTAACAGTATTAACTTTCAGAGCAGTGCTTGTTAGTACTGTCTGTCTGTTAACATTTTGTCTAGCAGTACTAACTTTGTTAGTACTGCTAGCTTTAGCAGTATTAACTGGAATGTTTCCAGTTCTTGTTTGTACTGCTAAAGTTACAAATTGATTTTGTTTATTTACCCTTTGAACATTGTTCCATGTTTGTTTCCTCTCCCTTGTACCATTACCCTTAGACATATTTTGTTTGTTTAGTTCAACTTGTTTAGCCAATTTTACATGATAATCACAATCTCTTATTAAATGACTAAAACTTCCACAGACAAAACATGCTCTTTCAGTAAATCCATGCCCCAACTCTTTATTATTAACCTTAGGTTTTTGACTATGTGTAGACTGATTCTTAACATTTT
>BQNB010005833.1:43353-100265 GCA_026074375.1 Tanacetum coccineum | reverse complement strand
AAATACTCTCTAGCTCCTCTCCTTTATTCTAGTAACTTTCGTATGGTATCTACTTAGCAAACATAGCATCTAACACTCTCTCTACTCCTCATTAAAGCCCGCGACTCAAATATATTTTTTAGGGTATCCATAGGTTTTATTTTACAAAGATTACAAGTATACAAGGGTCATTAGTAGTAATATCTAAGGTATATTAAGGTTGTTTGGAAGCTTGGGTGTTGATTATATTAGGGTTTATATCAAGAAGAAATTAAGGTTTTCATAAGAAAATAAGGATTTTTTTGGAAGTATTTAGGGATAAATACTTGCAGCTGATTTGGGTATCATCTTCTTACATCTTCATTGAGGTCTAATCATAAACCCTAATCTTTCAAATTATTCATTTACATATTTTATATACTTGTTATTATGTTAATCACCACCTAGGGTTTGTTTTTATGGTTTATAAAATATTAAAAGCATGTACAAGATTTGAATATATATGTATCTTTGGTGAAATGATGTTTAAAATGCAAGATCATACCTTATATAAGTGTTGGGTAATTTATAAATGTAGTTTATAAATTAATTTGTTGAAAGTTTAATTAAAAAGTTTATATACAAATTATTATGAAGAATTGGTACTTGGACAAGCATGATGGACATAATCTCGAGTACCCAAAATATGTAATACATATGGTATAAAGTGATTTAGAGGACTTGTACAAATTTAACCAATAAATGATTTATAAAACTAGTTTATAAATCTAATATATATTTGGATTGTTTTAATGATTCTATTAACATTTAGAATTTTATAAATTCTAGAAGTATTTTTATAAAATGTTACATTTCATAAGGATTCCAAATCTATAAGGAGCTCGAAAAACGAAGCTATAACGAAGAAGTTATGACATTTACAAGATTACAATAATTAAATATATAAAAGTGCTTTTATAAAAGTAGTTTTATAAAAACTAGCACTGTTTCAGATCTAGTAAAAATATATGAATATTTTATGATGATAGCACATGCTATGGGGATTCCAAGCATATAAGAAACTCAAAAAACATAGCACATGCTATGGGGATTCCAAGCATATAAGAAACTCAAAAAACAAAGCTATAACGAAGGAGATACGATTTTCGTAAGATTTAAAGTTATAAAACTATTTTTATAAACTGATTTGGGTTACTGTGTTCGACACAGATTTTTATAAAAACAATGATTATTTTATTTAAATATTTTAACTCGTCACGATTCCATACATATAAAGAACAAGCGAAACGGAGTTAAAATGAGTAAGTTACGAGTTTTTAAAGATTTCAGATAAATATAAATTATAAAACTAGTTAATTTTTATAAATAATTTTCTGTAATTTTTATAAAAATGTAACAATATGATAAGAATAGAAAAAATGGTTTAAAAGTGTTCTCAAATTCGTTTGGACTATAAAAACCTTAAGAAATATCGTCGTATCATTTATATAATATTTATTTACGTTTTTTAACTTTATAAATATTATTTTATAAAACAATTAAACTATTTATATAATATCATTATTTAAACAATAAAAATACTAAATCATGTATTATTAACAAATAATCAAGTTGGACAAAAATAATATTTTATTTTACGGATACATATACGTAGACATTTAATCAACAAATACGATTTAAATATTGTTTTGACTTTTTAAATTAAACAAAAGCTATTAGGTGGTGATGTAACTCTATAACTTACGATGTTGTATTTATATTAAATACGTTATACTTATACGACCTATAATTAATTATGTTGCATTCCGGATCGTTTGCGATGATTACTTTGTTGATTTTGTGATAATCACTACATTCACTTGAGGTGAGTTTATAGCCCCTCTTTTACTTGTTTTACTTTTTCTTTACAAATCTCGAGGGAGAATACATGCTTGTTACAACTTGTTTACATATCCATTTACAATCTCTTTTACATACTAGTCTACATACTTGTTTACATACTTGATTTCGTAACTCATTTATATACTCGAATACATGAACGTTTACAAACTCATTACATGATTGATTACAAACTCATTTTCATATCTCCCGGTGAGATACAATACTTGTTTTTTACTTATGGACGCAACAACTTTACTTTTACTCGAATGATTACGGATTAGCTTAAATGGATGGAACTGTTAATTACTCGGAGGGTAAACACGATTGTTATAAAATAGATCTATTTGCGGATTGACAATCCCCATTCGGGTGAGTAGCTCTCACTAGTTCGAGATAGAACTAACGAACTTATACCATATCGGAGCACGGTTGATTGGTATCTACAAGGCCAATAACTACATACCGGAACTCTTATTGTGCCTTGAATAAAGTGGCATACTTTTAAGCCTACACATCAGTTTCATGAACTTAGAGTAATCGTAATCACTCATTACAATACATACTTGAAACATTTTGTGATATTGTGCTCATTACAATACACACTTGAAACATTTTATGATATTGTGCTCATTACAATACATACTTGAAACATTTTATGACATTGTGCTCATTATAATTATCATACTCTTTAATCAATTGCGGTCTAACTTTTATACAAATCTTTGATCTCAACACGCATACTTATATTTTTGCGACTATCATAAGGGTTGAAATGGTCATACATACTTTACAAATCTTTGATTTCAACATTTTAACAAACGCATTTTGTGTGGTTCATGTTTACACGCATTTTAAAAACCTATATATTTTAGTTTATGCACTCTAAGTCTTGTATGAGCGGGACTTGTAACATAGTAAATTTGTATATATAGTTATTGTGATTTACATTTACATTTACAAAAATCTATGAACTTACCAACTTTATGTTGACACTTTTTAAACATGTTATTCTCAGGTGAATTAGATGCTTGGCTTACTTGATGTGTATTGAAGTCTAAACAATACACGATTACTTTTCAAACGACACGTTTAGAGGTCGTTCTCTCATAGCTTATGCAAAGGTACTCTTAAAGTAACGCTCCCGGACACATATTTCCGCTGCGACCCATTTTGGGGGTGTTATAGATTGGTATCAGAGCCAATGTTATAAAGAACTAGGTTGCATATTTTACTTAGACTATAATCGTTTTCACAAACTGTTGGGATTAAAAGTCTTCTTAATGCTGTTTGGATTACTGCTGCTCATGTTTTTGTTAATGCTCCTCCTTCCTCAAATGGATTTATGTGCTGCTCATGAACTTCACAAGAAAAAAAGCTAAAAATACTACTACTTGTACAAATTACTACTGCTAGTACAAATTAAGACGCTCACATAGAAGTTAATGCTGTATGCGAAAATATGCTTGGTGTTAGTGCTGATCTATGAATATCAAGTTAATGCTGACTAGTTAGACTACAATGTATATGTATTAGTTGTTTATAGCAAATATTTATATACTTAGAAGTATTGTAACGAGTAGTACTACCTTGGTGTAATAAAATAGAGGACCTATGGCATATAGTTGATATACCACACCAAAACAAAAAATATCGATCTTAGTCGTATAATTCTTAGCTTCAAGTCGTTGTAACCCTAATACTTTGAAGTATATCGTATTGTTATCCTTAATAATATGGACGTAATTTGTTGAATTGTATTTCATTGATTACTAATTTCATTGATAATTCTTCTTAATAATAAAGATTAGATTCCCGCATAATCTTTATTACATTCAAACAAAGCTTTTACTAAAGTTTTGTTAATTTATCTAATATAACCTAAACCTAAACAACATAAGGAATTTCGATCCTGATTAAAGATGATACAACAAGTAGTATCAAAAGCTTGTTGAAACAGCTTGAAAAAGAAAACTTTTTTTAGACACAAGAGCTTGCTAAAAGATATGGATCAAGACCTCTGCATATATGAGTGTCTGCATCACAAAGTTTCCCATGCTCATAACTGGTAATGTTGAGATAAGGAAGAATGATGATTGAACATATATCCAGATACAGACGTATGCACAGTGGAATCATAGAATGGTGCAACTTGCCAAAAACACACAACCTGTGGAAGGTGTTGTGAATGTGCCATTACAACCGCTAAGAAAATTCTGATAGAAGACATAGAAGATGAAAGCTATCAGTACTTTAATGATGGGCATTCCAATGAACATCAGATTAAGTTTAATTCGTATAGAGGATGCTAAGAAGTATGCTTAGGAAGCTGTTTAAAATAGATTTGTTGGGAAGTGCAGGCTACTAATAAGACTACAAAGGAATCTCTTGAATAGCAGGCAAATGGAAAACTTTACCGCTCCAATGTAACACCCTGATAATTCATATAGCAGCGGAAGCTAAATTAGGGTATTACATCATAAATCAACAGTCATAATTATAGAAAACGACTCAAAAGAGACGTTTTAGAAAATTCGGTTATCATTCAATATCATATCAGAGTTTTACAAAAGGAGGTCCCAAAATACATTGGAAACATAAAGTTTGAATGATAACATATTGGACGTCTTCTAGTCCATGTCACTCCGTGCCTTAAACCGAATAGTTACCTGAGATAAATATGCTAAAAAGGTCAACACAAAGGTTGAGTGAAATTCTCTTAGGTTTGTAAGAAATGGTTAATACAAGTCATCATAAGTGGTAATAATTGTACAATTACAATTATCATGGAAAACAGTATTATTGCCCTAAGCTCATGACACCAACACGTTAACATGAAAATCACCTCATTGGTGGGTGACAATTATTAAGGAACAAATTGTCCTTTGGAAAGGTTAACTTGCCAAAGTACACCATTAATCTCAAATAGATAGGTGCGTATTGAAAACCTTCATGTACACGTAAACACAACGAGATTCGTTAATCCTTAGAATCTATCCACAATATATGCGCTTCACATCACCAGTGAATTAATGTTCACAGATATAAATGATATTGGCAGCGGAGGTAAACTATAGGCAAAAATATAACAGGATGAGCATACAGTTGAAAAATATTGTATTCATAGTCATTCAACATGTATCCCCCACGGGTTTTGAGAAAACATATAAAGGTCGGATCTAATGACTCACCTGTAAGAGTAGTTGATATAAGTAATATAGTAATCAGAGTGAATAAACAGCATTCTCAACGCAACACTGTGGGTAAAATTTAATCTTAGTTCGATTGTTTATTAACGTAACATGATTTTTGTTTATTAGTTTGTGAAAACATCGTATCACTGTCGGGCTATCATAATCAGAGGTCATGTAGTAAACGTTTGAGGAGCTAGGACACTTTAAATCGTAAATCCAGCAACTCGTCAAAACGTCTACCCAAATGAAATCCCCTCACATGAAATTCCCTAGTTACGTGATACGTTATAGTTTAAATGATAAGATTTTATCTTTTTATGTTTCTTCAAAAGCTAGTGGATGATAAATTATCTTAAATATTTAACATAATTGATTTTATAATGTTTCGATCGATGAATGATACAATGAATGTGTCGGATTTGAATAAAATCGAGTCTTATAATGTTTAAATATATTTTTGTTATTAAATATATAAATATTATATTTTATACCTTTGAGAATTTGAAAATGGCAATATATACCTTTGGTATATATATTTTACAATTTAAAACCTCGTTTATATTTTTAAATCATTTAACCCTTAACTTTAAAGTATGGCAAAACAGGCCCTTGTGGATTTTAAGTTTAGGATAATTACACTTTTGGCCTGAAAGTTTAATAGTTTTCAAAATGTTATGATATATACCCCTAAGGGTCATTTGAATTGCATTTTTAGTCCAAGAATCATATACTTTGTATTTTTAATCTCAAAATCATTTTTCAGCATAAAGCTTATCATAATAAGCTAAAAATAAGTTGATTTTTACGAGCTTAAAGCTTATGAAATGAGCTTATGAGCTCGAAAACTCAAAAAGGGTGCGTTTGGGTTTGAAATATTAACTCGATAGGTTCTAGCTTTTAGGGTTCATTTCTAAGCTTATAAAAATGATATAATAGCTTATTAGAATAGCTTATTAGATTAGCTTATGGCTTTTAGCTTATAAGGTTCACGAAAAGAGCTTTTAGGGTTTTTAAGCATGCGTTTGGTTAAGGAAAATCAAACGTGTAGGTTTAGGGTTCAAGAGCTTTTCTTACAAAATTATAAAGATGGATAGGAGCTTATTAGGATAGGAATAAGCTTAAGCTAGCTTATTAGGGTTCGCATGGACTTAGGGTTTCCAAAATGGGTCATTTAGGGCTCGATTAAGGTTTGGTTTGGTTTAAGGATTTCCAACATGGTTTTGTTTGATCATATGGTTAAAACAAAGTTTATATAAGATCTAAAACACAACAAAAGCTTATAGAACAAGTGATAGGACTTACTAGTACTCGAATGGGTCAAAATGGGTTGATACGAGTCGAAATTGCTTGGAGATGAATCAAGAACCTTTCTTTCTTGTTCCTTGGCTTCCAAAATAACTTAATTCTTTCCTTCTTCTCTTCTAGGGCTTGGCTAGTACATGATTTGAGTATGTGTTAAGTTTTATTGTAAGTTTTTAGATCATGCATGTTTCGATTTATATATAGGTTCCGAAAACTTGGAGGCCAAGTTTGGGTGAAGTAGTGGCCAAGTTTGTAGTAGAGTAGTGACCAAGGAGTACTAGGAGTGATTAGTATAAGCTAGGGCTAGCTTAAAGAGGTGTTAGAAGGGTGTGAGGGTTCGGTTTTACAAAGAGGTAACAAGAAGGTTTACTTGGGATACAAGGGTGTGACAAGGTGCTAGAGTGCTAGTAAGGTGGTGGCAAGGTTGCTAGGCAAGGTGGTGTGTCATGGTGGAGAGTGGTAGCTTGGTTGGAACTTGGTTCGAGCTTGTTTAGGGTGTTACAGGTTCATTAGGGTTTCGGGTTAGGGTTTTGGATTTAGGACGAGTAGGGGTGAGATTGGAGGGTAACTATAGTTCAAATTTTGTGCATCGAGTGTTTGTAACTTGATCTTAAGAGGTGGTACGAAATCTATAAAGAAATTGGAGGGAAAATGCATATTTTGAATTGTGTGCTATATCGGGTTGTACATTGAGCTTAAACGAGTTATAGATTGGTTTTGGAGGGAAAATATATTCGAATTTGGTGCATTAGTAACTTTATACATATGCCTTATAAGCTTGTACATTTGATTTATATGTAAACATTACATGTAGTTAGGGTTTTGATATAAACGTTAAAGTATAAATCCGTTTTATAATAAACGTTATGAATAGTACGTTAAATAGATAACGTATGGTAAAAATGGAGTTTAGAACATATTGCTTGACATATTATAACGTTTACTTGCTATAAACGTTGATGAAATTGGCATTGGTAAGTTGCGTGAACACATTTACTTTTGAAATGTAAGTTACGTTACATTATGGATGGAATAAAGCAAAAATCTTTTCATGAAAATGGTTGCATCTAATTTAATAGATGGAAATTACACTAAGGAAAATTGCATCAAATTTAATAGATGGATAATTACATAGGGGAAAATTATGGGTTGTTATAGTCTCCCAACCTTAAAGAAATCTCGTCCCGAGATTTAGTTGGATGTTGGAGTGATGTTTAGAAATAGATGTGGATACTTGGCACAAATTTGATCTTCACGTTCCCACATGAATTCTGGTCCTCTTTTAGAGTTCCATCTTACTTTGACTATAGGGATACGACTTTGTCTTAGTTGCTTGACTTTACGATCCATAATTTCTATTGGTTCTTCCATAAAGTTGAGTTTGTCATCAAGTTGAAGCTCTTTCATTGGAATGACGAGGGATTCGTCTGATATGCATTTCTTTAAATTAGAAACGTGGAAAGTACTGTGGACGTTACTGAGTTCTTCAGGAAGCTCAAGTTTGTATGCCACTGGACCGACCCTATCAAGGATCTTAAATGGTCCAATGTACCGGGGGTTAAGCTTTCCTCGTTTTCCAAATTGGATGACACCTTTTCGAGGTGACACTTTCAACATAATATGATCTCCAACTTAGAATTCCAAAGGCTTGCGCCTTATATTGGTGTAACTCCTTTGCCGGTCTCTTGCAGCTTGCAAGTGTTATCGGATTTATACTATCTTTTTGGTGGTTTCATGGATTATCTCTGGTCCCGTGAGTTGAACATCTCCAACTTCGGCCCAGTAGGTAGGTGATCGGCACTTTCGACCATAAAGTGCCTCAAATGGTGTTGCCTTAATACTGGCATGGTAACTATTATTGTAGGAAAATTCTACCAGTGTTAAGTGTCTATCCCATCCTTTTCCAAAATCTATAACACAGGCTCGAAGCATATCTTCGAGTGTTTGGATGGTTCTTTCACTTTGTCTATCTGTCTGGGGATGATATGCCGTACTCATGTCTAATTGAGTACCCAAGGCACTCTGCATTGACTGCCATAATCTGAAAGTGAAATGACTGTCACGATCCGATATGATGGATATCGGTACTCCATGCCGTGAAACTATTTCCTTTATATACAACCTTGTAAGGGTTTCTATACTATCTGTCTCTCTGGTAGGGATGGAATGTGCTGATTTGGTAAGGCAGTCTACAATGACCCAAATTGTGTCATGTCTGTTTGAGGTTTTTGGTAGTTTTGTAATGAAGTCCATTGTTATTCTTTCCCATTTCTATGTAGGAATCTCTAGTTGTATCAGTAATACGGATGGCTTCTGACATTCTGCTTTAACTCTAGAGCATGTTAAACACTTGCCAACATATTCAGCGATGATTGCCTTCATGTTAGGCCACCAATAGAGTTTCTTTAGATCCTGATACATCTTGTCAGAACTTGGGTGAATGGAATACTTCGATTTATAAGATTCATGCATGATTAAATCCCTCAAATTACCAAAAAGTGGTAACCAACTTCGATTCTTAATACATCGGGTTCCATCAGGACGTACTTCAAATGCTTTGTCCATTCTTTGTAAATTCTTAGCTTCGATGTTCTCTTCTTTAATTGCCTTGGTTTGGGCTTCGAGGATTTGTGATGGTAATTTTGGGTGAAGGGTCATGACTAATGCTCTAATTCAGAGTGGTTTGATTCATTCCTTTTGGCTTAAGGCATCTGCTACAACATTTGCCTTTCCAGGATGGTAGAGAATCTCACAATCATAATTTGCAAGCAATTCTAACCAATGGCGTTGTCTCATGTTCAACTCTTTCTAATCAAGGATATGCTGAAGACTTTTATGATCAGTGAACACAGTACACTTTGTGCCATACAGACAGTGTATCCAAATTTTAAGAGCAAACACTACAGCTCCTAATTCAAGGTCATGTGTGGTATAGTTCTCTTCATTACTTTTATGATCAGTGGAAACACAGTAAAACTTTTGTGCATACAGATAGTGTCTCAAAATTTTATAGCGATCAAAATGTGTCTCTAATTCAAGGTCGTTGACTGTGTGGTATATGTTCTTCTTCATGAGGCTTAGTTGTCGGTGATGCATATGCAATAACTTTTTCTCTTTGCGTTAAACACCGCTCCTAGACCTTAATGTGGATGAATCTAAGTAAACGATATAGTCATGTTTCCTGTACTGGTTTAATCTAAGAATGGAGCTTCACACAATTTTTGTCTCTACAACCCATCTTTAGCAGTTAGAAGGTTGACTCTTGGTTTTCTCTCCAGATATACTTCTTGTTTTTCTGGGTTAATTCAGTCAAAGACTTTGCAATCTTTGAAAAACCTTCCATGAATCTTCTATAGTAGCCGGCGAGTCTTAAGAATTGGTGTACCTCTATGGGTGTGGTAGGAGATGCCCAATTCTTAACTGCTTCAATCTTGGCGGGGTTAACATGAATTCCTTGACTATCAATTACATGCCCGAGAAACTGCACGATACTGACCCAGAAATCACATTTAGAGAACTTGGCATACAATTTCTCCTTTTTGAGTAATTTCAGGATTGTTCTTAGGTGATCTTCGTGTTCCTCTTTGTTGCGGGAGTAGATGAGAATATCATCAATGAACACTATCACAAATTTATCCAAGTATGGTTTGCACACACGGTTTATGAGATCCATGAACATAGCAGGTGCATTGGTTAAACCAAACGGCATCACTTGGAAATCATAGTGTCCGTACCATGTTCTGAAAGCAGTCTTGGGGATATCTTCATCCCTGACTCTCAGTTGATGATAGCCTAATCTCAAGTCAATTTTTGAGTAAACACTTGAACCTTGAAGCTAGTCAAATAAGTAATCGATCCTGGGTAATGGGTAACGATTCGTTATGGTGAGTTTATTCAGCTCCCGGTAATCAATACACATTCTGAAAGATCCGTCTTTCTTTTTAACAAATAAGACAGGAGCTCCCCAAGGCGAAGTACTTGGTCGAATAAAACCTCGATCTGCTAACTCTTGTTGTTGGTTTGATAGTTCCTGCATTTCTGAAGGAGCTAATCTGTAAGGTGCTCAGGCTACTGGTGCCACTCCTGGCATTAAATCGATTTGAAATTCTACTTGGCGAACTGGAGGAAGTCCGGGTAGGTCTTCAAGAAAAACTTCTGGAAATTCTCTGACTACTCGTATATCTTCCTGCACTTTTCGTCTGGAAATTCTCTGACTTTCTCGTCACATATAATTTTGGCAAGATACTTGGACAACCAGTCCATACCAATGACAACATCGAAACTACCAAGTTTATTCGGCATGAGGTCAATTTCGAAGGGTTGGTTTAACAAAATCAAAGTGCAACCCTGGATAATGGTATTAGTGCCTACCAGGTTTCCATCGGCCATTTCCATGTCATAGGTGGTATCTAGTGTAGTTGGTTGGATATTAAGCATAGAAGCAAGAGATATGGATATGAAACTTTTATCGGCTCCTGAATCAAATAATACTCTAGCTAAATGTTGGTTTAGAAGGAACGTACCCTTGACTACATTCAGATCTTGGTGAGCGTTCTTGTCTCTTAGCAAGTATGCTCTTTTGTGGGCACGGTTGTCTTTTGGGCATTGATTTTTGAAGTGCCCTTTCTCCCCACAGGCATGACAAGTTACCGACACTGGTTGCAGATCGCTTCTAGTGGCTAGCCCTTTGTTTCTGCAGTTCCTGGTCTGGTGACCCACCTAGTTGCAAGTCTGACACTTGACTGTGCAAGGTCATGTGTGATGCAGGGCGCATCTTTTACATAAGGGAAGGTTTCCAGCATACCAACTGTTTTCAGTTGGGGTGGCAGTATAAGCCTTGATGGTTTCTTTCCTTATATTCTGCTGTTGATGGTGATCATTTTTGCGGTTGTTATTATTGTTGAAGGTTCCTCTATCATCAAACTTTCGTTTGTGATCATTGGTTCCTTGCATAGAATTGTGTTTTGTTACCTGATCCATTAATCTTTGGGCTATGTTAGTGGCTTCCTCCAGAGTTTGAGGCTTTGAAGCGGTAACATTTCCTTCAATACTTTGTGGTAATCCCCCAATGAAGACTTCTATAAGTTTCTTAGAATTTGGTACCATAGTTGGGAATAAAACTGCCAACTCCTAGAATCTTCTAACATAAGTCTTGAGATCATTTCCTTTTACAGTCAGATTGTAAAATTCATCTTCCATTTTCTTGATCTCAGTTCAGGGACAATACTTCTTTATTAGATGCTTTTTAAATTCGGACCAGGTGATCTTGTAGTCTTCCTCTATTCCAATAGGCTGGGCAAATGAATTCCACCAGGATAAAGCTTCCTCAATCAGGGTACCAGTAGCAAATTTCACTTTGCTGTACTCGGTACAGATGTTGCGGAGAAATACTGATTTGGTTCGTTCAAACCAGTAGATGAGGCCAACAGCCCCTTCCATACATTTGAAATAGGAAGGTTGGCAGCTCATAAACTCTTTGTAGCTACATTTTCTTGCTATAGGAGTTTCACCTTCTCAGGTGTTCCTATCGGTATTGTCAGCATTTGTCATGGTAGCACCTTATGATTCCAGAGCTGTGACAACACTATCTGTAACTAGTTTCCTGATGGCGGTCTGAGTCATGGTCGGTGCTGCAGATGCTGATTTCCTCTTAGGAGCCATTCTATCAACATATTCAAGATAACATAAAATAAGAATCCATCCATGATATAGTCCTATCACAAGTTATTGTATAATAATTTGAATTTTTATACATAGTGATATTGAAATCATTTGACATAGATACTTATTCGGTACAAGTTCTAACAAAGAAATACACATCCTTTAATATTACGTTGTAGGATATAACGGAAATTTTTTGGAATCTAAGACTTCCAGAGATGGATACTCTAACAAGCATATGACTTATTAGATTTCTCGGGGACTGGTTTACTTTCTAATGGTCGCGGTATGATTCACAATGAGTTATCTAATTCTGTGAATATGGACTCATCAAAGGGATAGTCTGGTGGTGTAGGTGGAATCGTATGCTTAATGTCTTGATTATTAATTATATCCATAATACCTGGGTACAAAGGTTCGAGAAAACCTTATGGTAAGAGAACCATAGTAACATGGATACATAAGATATGATACATGAGTAATCATAATACAAGACATAGGATAGACAACATGAATCTATATCATGAAATAACAAGGTATAACAGAATCACAACTGTATTATGTTATAAATAACTTGTCTACATATTTTACATAACCAAAATTTGATAAGTGTCGATATTTATGCCACACATCTCGTGGTTGGATTCAAAACAAAAGTTGTAAATGACAAGGATCTAGTCTAGTAGTCTGGTGGTCCTCCCTTGTGGTTCTTGAGCTCATGGATCGTGTCCAGAAGACTCTTCATGTCTGATCGGTGGCAAACTTGAATATCCTCGATTAGTACCTCCAGAGTGGAAATCCTGACCCAAGTAAGAACAACATCGTCATGCTTCATTTGCTTTCTCTAAAATCCAACAATCTGGGTACGGGCTTCTTGGAGTTCGGTCTCTATTCTGTCAAAATCTTGCTGTATGATTACTCGACAATTGCCAAGACCTTCTATCTTATCTTCCGTGTGATCAATGCGCTTATAAGGGAGCTCATCTAAGTGATTCAAAATAGCATCGATCTGTTCCTCATAGCGCTCTATACGTGTCACATGAGAACTCTCTCCAGTCTCAAATACTTAAGGTGGGGCAAAAGAATCAGTAGAGGAGGATGATAGGAAACGGGCTCGTTTCTAAAGTAGCAAAATCTCCTCGGAAAGAAAGAAATCTCGGGGATCAAATAGTGGTAATGGTGGCAACACTGGAGGTAGAGGCAAGATAGTTGGAGGAGTAATAAGAGCTTGTGGTAGTGGAAAAGGTGATTCATTACTAGTAGCATTATATGATTGCATGACCTTCATATATGGATCATAGTGGAAAGGTGAGATGGTTAGCGAGGCTAAAAGATCTTTAGATAAATCTTCTGAAGAGTCAGAAGAGGTGTTTCCTGGTAAGGCTAGGGAATAGTCCGATGAAGTCAGGGTATAGTCAAGAGTATTTGTAGAGGAAAAAAGCATCCTCAATATTGGAATCAGATAGGATAATAATAAGGTGGGTGGATGTAGACATAATTCTGTAACAACCCTGTGAAAAATAACATAAGTTATTTATATTTTATTAATAGTTATGTATCATTTGATAAACAAATCTCTTTACATACTATTCAGGAACTATAGTGGCACGTAGGACTTTATTGGATGGAAAATAGTTATAGTTTAGGTTTTAACCTTATTCTCTATAACCTTGGCTCTTGATACCAATTTGTAACACCCCGATAATTCACATAGCAGCGGAAGCTAAATTTGGGGCATTACTTCATGAATCGACAGTCACAATCATAGAAAACGACTCATAAAGAGACGTTTTGGAAAATTTAGTTATCATTCAATAATATATCAGAGTTTTACAAAAAGGAGGTCCCAAAATACATTTAAAACATAAAGGTTGAATGATAACAAATTTGGACGTCTTCAAGTCCATGCCACTTCGTGCCTTAGATTTGCTTAATTACCTGAGATAAACATGCTAAAAGGATCAACACAAAGGTTGAGTGAAATTCATGGGTTTGCAATATAATGGTTGAATACAAGTTTATGTAAATGGTAATAATTGCAACGAATACAATTATCATGCAAACAATATTATTGCATCTAAGCTCATGGCACTCAAAACTGACTGTATATAACAATCATGATATATAGGATAATAATGGCCCCGTGTAGGTAATTTCCATATACCTAGAGTTTCAAATATAGTGTGTTTGGTTACCTATTCGACTGACACAAACAGGATTCGTCAATCCTGATAAATCTATCCACAATATTTGCATTCACACACAAGTGATTAATGGTCTATGATGTTGGGGACTTTTGGCATAAAGAAGCTTAGACACAAGCAATAATATATCACGATAGCATACAGTTGGAAAATACTTATATTCATGGTTTATATCATATATCTCCCCATGGGGTTTGGAAAACATATAAAAGTGGGACTATCCCCCCACGGGTTTGAAAAACATATAAAGGTGGGACTATAAACTCACCTTGATAAGGTAGTTGATTGAAGTGAATAGTAATTCAAGTGGAAGTAAACAGCTTCGTCACGCAACCTGGGGTAATATGTCAAGTCTTAGTTCGATTGTTTATATTTCAAAACTTTATTTCATTAAGTTTAACATAAATTATTTTGGTTTATTAGTTTGTGGAAACATCGTATCACTATTCGGGCTATCATAATTCAGAGGCCATGTAGTAAACGTTTGAGGAGCTAAGACACTTTAACTCGTTAATCTAGCAACTCGTCAAAATGTCTACCCAAATGAAATCCCCTAACATGAAATTCCCTAGTAACGTGATACGTTATAGTTTAAATGATAAGATTTTATATTTTTAAGTTTCTTCAAAAGCTAGTGGATGATAAATTATGTTAAATATTTAACATAATTGATTTTATAATGTTTCGATCGATGAATGAAACAATGAATGTGTCGGATTTGAATAAAATCGAGTCATATAATGTTTAGATATATTTTTGTTATTAAATATATAAATATTACATTATATACCTTTGAGAATTTGAAAATGGCAATATATACCCTTGGTATATATATTTTACAATTTAAAACCTCATTTATATTTTTAAAACATTTAACCCTTAACTTTAAAGTATGGCAAAACAGGCCCTTGTGGATTTTAAGTTTAGGATCATTACACTTTTGGCCTGAAAGTTTAATAGTTTTCAAAATGTTACGATATATACCCCCTAAGGGTCATTTGAATTGCATTCTTAGTCTAAAAATCATATACTTTGTATTTTTTAATCTCAAATCATTTTGCAGGCAAAAAGCTTACACCATAAGCTAAAATAAGTATGGTATTTATGAGCTATAAAGCTTATGAAATAGCTTATGAGCTACCAAAAAACACAAAAAGGGTATCGTTTAGGTTTGAAATATTAAACTCGATGGGTTCTAGCTTTTTATAGGGTTCATATCTAAGCTTATAAAAATGATACATAATAGCTTATTAGAATAGGCTTTATTAGCACGCGAGCTTACTGCTTTTATAGCTTTTAGGGTCTCACGAAAAGCAAGCTTCACTAGGGTTTTTTAAGCATGCGTTTGGTTTAGGAAAACCAAACGTGTAGGTTTAGGGTTCAAGAGATTTTCTCACAAAATTATAAAGATGGATAGGAGCTTATTAGGATAGGAATAAGCTTAAGCTAGCTTATTAGGGTTCGCATGGACTTAGGGTTTCTAAAACGGGTCATTTAGGGATCGATTAGGGTTTGGTTTGGTTTTAGGATTTCCAACATGTTTTTGTTTGATCACATGGTTAAAACAAAGTTTATATAAGATCTAAAACACAACAAGAGCTTATAGAACAAGTGATAGGACTTACTCGAACATCGAATATGGGTCATAATGGTTGATAACGAGGTCAGAATGCTTGGGAGATGAATCAAGAACCTTTCTTTCTTGTTTCTTGGCTTCCTAAATAGCTTAATTCTTTCCTTCTTCTCTTCTAGGGCTTGGCTAGTACATTATTTGAGTATGTGTTAAGTTTTATGGTGAGTTTTTGTAGAATGCATGTTTTGGTTTATATATAGGGTCCAAAAACTTGGAGGCTAAGTTTGGGTGAAGTAGTGGCCAAGTTTGTATTAAAGTAGTAACCAAGGAGGACTAGGAGTGACTAGTATACAGCGAGGCTAGCTTAAAGAGGTGATAGAAGGGTGTTGAGGTAACCAGGTTTAACAAGGAGTGACAATAAGGTTACTTAGGATACAAGGGTCGTGACAATGGTGTAGGGTGCTAGTAAGGTTTGTGCAAAGGTGTTAGGCACTGTGGTGTGTCATGTGGAGGTGTAAGCATTGGTTTGAGAACTTGGTACGAGCTTGTGTTTAGGGTTTTACGAGTTCATTAGGGTTTCGGGTTAGGGTTTTGGATTTAGGAAGAGTAGGGGTGAGATTGGAGGGTAACTATAGTTCAAATTTTGTGCATCGAGTATTTGTAACTTGAGCTTAAGAGGTGGTACGAAATCTACAAAGAAATTAGAGGGAAAATACATATTTTGAATTGTGTGCTATATCGGGTTGTACATTGAGCTTAAACGAGTTGTATATTGGTTTTGGAGGGAAAATATATTCAAATTTGGTGCATTATTAACTTTGTACATATGCCTTATAAGCTTGTACATTTGATTTATATGTAAACATTACATGTAGTTAGGGTTTTGATATAAACGTTAACGTATAAATCCGTTTTATAATAAATCATTATAGATATTAACTAAATATGATAATGTTATGAGTAAAAATGGAGTTAAGAAACATAATTCTTGAAATATTATAACGATTACTTGCTATAGGAACGTGATGAAATTGGCATTAGTAGGTTTTGTGGCACGATTACTTTTTGTAGTGTAAGTTTACGTTTACATTAGTGATGGATATAAAGCAAAAATCTTTCCATGAAAATGTTGGCATCTAATTTATATTATGGAAAATTACACTGAGGAAAATTGCATCTAACGATTAACTTCTTTTTAAGTATATTAAACGCTTCAATACATTCTTTTAAGAGAACAAACAGGGTTTCTTTTTCTAAAAGATGGGTCATCGGCCGGGCGATTTTAGAAAAATCTTGAATAAATCAACGATAAAACCTGGCGTGACCTAAAAAACTTCGAACACCTTTAACGGAAGTCGGATAAGGGAAATTTAGCACTAAGTTGGTATCTTCGTACCATTTTAGCATTTTGTCTAAATGGGAGAGGCAAGACGAGAAAGAATCCCCGAAGACCGAGAAATCGTCCATGAAGACCTCCATTGTTTCCTCAATCATATCGTGGAAACTGGCCATCATGCACCTTTGGAACGTGCCCGGAGCATTACATAAACTGAAAGGCATACGTCGGTAGGAAAACATCCCATAAGGGCAAGTGAAGGTGGTCTTCTCTTGGTCTTGCGGGTCAATAGGAATTTGAAAATATCTGGAAAATCCATCTAGAAAACAATAATATTCATTCCCTGCTAAACGTTCTAGCATTTGGTCCATGAAAGGCAACGGGAAATGGTCTTTACGAGTGGCATCATTAAGCTTACAGTAGTCAATAAAAACTTGTCATCCCGTAACTAACCTAGTGGGTATTAACTCATTATCTTCGTTTTCAACTACGGTCATGCCACCCTTCTTAGGCATACAATGAATGGGGCTCACCCACGGACAATCAGAGATAGGCTAAATTAATCCGGCATCAAGGAGTTTGATAACTTCCTTTTTGATAACCTCATGAATTTTCAGATTCACCCTTCTTTGATGTTGAACCGCCGGTTTGAAATCGTCTTCCATTAAGATCTTGTGAGTACAAAGACTAGGGTCGATACCCTTAATGTCAGAAATTTTCCATGCGATGGCCCGTTTGTGTGACTTAAGAACCTTTAAAAGGGCGGCTTTTTCTTCTTCTTTTAATTCTTTAGAAATTATGACGGGTAATTTATCGGTTCCTTCTAAAAATGCATATTCTAAATGAGAAGGTAAATCCTTAAGCTCGAGTTCCGGTGGTTCTTCGATTGAAGGCTTCGTTAAAGTAACATCAACTTGCTTAAGGTCGTCATTCTTCATCGGAGGGAGAGTCCGGAGACGGGTCTTCATTCAACAATTTTTCAAGGTAAAGAATGTCTCCCTCCGTGTCATAATAATTGTCATAAAAATTAGAGAGCTCGTTCGGGGTATGTTTAAAAGTCTCAATTTCTTCCAAAATGAAATCTCCTCCTTCAAAAAAGTAAACGAGGGGGAAGAAGAAGCGATGATAGGATCCGAAGGAGTGGGATTGCCACTTGTCGAACTATCTGAAAATCCGAGCACTTCTTGAGCATACTCTTTACAAGCAACGCCTATGACATTGACTTGATTAACTATTTCGTAACTACGGGAGTATCTCGAAGTTTGCCTGACTTTAAATGTAATGGCCTCATCATCGACTCGTAGAGTTAATTCTTCACCATAAACATCAATTAAAGCTCTTACCGTCCTCAAGAAAGGTCTCTCGAGGATGAGGGGAACCCGAGGATCAACATCGTAATCAGTTACAACGAAGTTTGCCGGAAAATAAAACTTTCCTACTTTTACAAAAACATCTTCGGCGACACCTTTCGGGTGAGCGAACCGATCGTCTCTAACGAGTTTCGAGTGTCATGGCGGGTCGAAGTGAGTTTTCGGGACGAAAGTTGCTTCCAATACGAAATAGACATTAGATTAATGCTAGCGTCAAGATCGGCCAAGGCTTAAGCATATCCATCTAGCCTTCGGAAACCGTACACGGAATAGAAAACATGCCAGGGTTCTCTAAGTTTTTCAGGTAATTTCTTTAGGAGCCCTGCCGAACATTTTTCATTTAATGAGGTTATTTGCTAGAACGAAACAACTTTTTCTTACTACTTAGAAATACTCTTAGAACGTAGACAGCAACAAACTTGGCATATAAAGAAGAGCATCCACGAGCTCATGACGAAGTGTAATCTTTGAAATATTAAAAAGAAACTTCAACATATTTACTATTAGCTTTTCACTGAGCTTTTTGTCATTAAGCCACAAGGATAAAGGTAATTAGACGTATTCCAGTTAGGCTTCGAAGCAACTTCATGCTCCGGAATCGGGTCTTAGACAATCGGAGGTTTGGAGTGTGCGTAACTTTCTAAACTTGTATTTTGCACTTTGTCCTTTGTCACCTCGGTTTCACGTTCTACTTCCTTCGAGAGAGGATAAGAAGTAGGTGGAATTGTAGGTCCATCATAAGCAACACCACTTCGGGTGGTAATAGCTTTTACCTCACCTCTCGGGTTAGCAACGATATTACTAGGAAGTGATCCTGAACTCGAGGAATTTTGATTTTGCATATTAGTTAATATGTTCATTATTTAATTGTTTTGATTTTCTATTTTATTGGTTCTTGCATCAATCGTAGATTTGAACTCGTTTCGCAATTCGGTTTTCATGTTCGTCATTTGTGTTTGCATTGCTCTTAGCGTAGCTTCATTTCTCTTCATGTAGTTTGTTAAACTTCGTTGAAGTCCAACTTTGAGCTTGATATTCGGGAACGTTTAAAATTCGAGCTAGTGTGATAATTGTTGTTTCCTTGATTAAAAGTTTTGCCTCTTCCTTGATTGTTCGTTAAGCTTGATAATCAGGGCTGAAAATATTCCTTGATTTTGATTTTTGATTGTAATCGGTTTTGATTATTTTTCAACACTCGGATTTGATTTAAACCAGGAGGTCCGAGTAATTATTCGAAACGATAGCAAGCAAATTACGGTCACCTTGCTGGTTGAAGGATTTACCCCCCGGAGCTATAGTTACGCCGTAGGAGCATAAGCTGCCTCTTGAGTGTAGCCATTGGCGCTGAGCACTCGTGAAGAATTGTGACCTACCACAATTCCTCGAGCGACTTAACAATAATCGTATCAACATTTGACCGAGTTGGTATTTGTCTCATCATATATATAAAATTCTTATATCATTAATTCCAATTGTCGAACAAATTCGGACTCACGATAAAGTATTAGAAGAGTATATTTCTTAGACGTCTCAATCTCGAGTTTGCGTGAAAGTGTCCCCAATGTTGTGGTGGAGCGGATCTCATCACGATCAATTCGGTAACATTATTATCCGGGCGTCTTTTGCATAAAGTTTCCTCCCACTACAGCATTGATGGTGTCCCGATGACTTAATGTCAAACCATTATAAAACGTATCAATTTGTGTAACTAAAAGCCATTATGGTTGACATACGGATCAAATGGATAATTATTGAAATCGGATGTGACCAATATGTTCATAACAAGAAAATAAAAAAGGATTTTACACCCCATCATGAATCGAACCCGCGACCTCCCTTACGAAATTCAAGCGGGTTACCATCTTGCCAGAGTAACCTATTCGTTAATGTTGTGCATTTCCTTTTTAATATAGAAGTTTAAGCTTCATTGTTTTTGGCTAGTAGCTTAAAGAGTGCTTATAGAAACTGCTTATTAAACCGTGGCTTTTTCTCCCTCTGCTTATTTTCAACTTGTTTCACTTTTAAAATTTCAAATTTAGCAGAACTAAATAAGTTGTAGCTTATTTGATTTAAAGCTTTTTCGGTGCAACTTATTTTTAAGCTAAAGTTTTTTTAATAAAAGTTTTCATTATTAAATATAGTTTTAGTTTATAAAAAGTTTACAATTTTAATTAATAAAAATAGTAGTTTTTAGATTAGCTTATTATTAAGCTAGCTTATTGCTTATTATCTAATGCTTAATATTTGCTCAGTTTTGTGTTTGTCTCACTTCACTTTCTCTAAGGTAGGGGTGAGCATCGGTCCAAAACCGGACTGGACCGGCCAAGACCGGACCGGACCGAGACCGAATTGGTCTAAAATGCTGGACCGAGGACCGGACCGAAATGGTACGGTCCGGTCCGGGTCGGCCCGGTCCGGTTCGGTCTTCGGTCCGGTCCGGTCCTACAAGGCATAATGTTCGGGTTTTTTGGTAAGACCGACTAGACCGGACCAGACCGACCGGACCGAAGACCGAATTGGTCCAAAACGCCAGACCGAGGACCGGACCGAAATACGTTCGGTCCGGTCCGGTCAGTCCGGTTCGGTCTGGTTTTCTGGTCCGGTCCGGTCGAACGGTCCGTATGCTCAGCCCTACTCTAAGGCGTGGAGTTTAAGGGTTAAATAAGCTAGACATTTGCGTTAGAGCTTAATTAGATTTTATAAAGCTAAATGGTAAATCTCTATTCAACTCTCTTCGAGGATACGACCCCGGACTAATAGTTATTACTTTTCCTAAAGTAATTCTATCTCTAAACGGTAATTTATTACCGACCGCTTTACACGCGTCAGTCAACTATTACGGGTTAAAGGATATAGGTTATTGGTTACGCTTAGGGGTTAAATTAATGTGACCAATGATAACCTAATGCACATGACCCATGACCCATGTGAATTAGCCATTGTCACCGGTAATGCATGGGTCCATGACACTATAAGCCACTACAACCCAATGCACATGACCCATATGATGTGTTAAGTACCCATTGTCACCAATCATGTATGGGTGATAACATGACACTATAAGCCACTACTCTTCATTTTTTTTGATAGATCATGAGTGCTTCATTTACCTTTACAAATAATATATTTAATAATATAAGCTTCTTATTTACAAAACTGATTTAGGAGGATTTAAGCAGTAAAACACTTTGAAATTTTTGCCCCTTTGAGCATTTGCATTTTGCGCTAATTTTATGACTTTACCAATTTAACCAAATACAGAGTAAAAATAACCAAAAGTTTAACCTAATAAATTCATAGATCAAAATTTCTCGTACATTTAAAAGCAATAGAGTTTTATGCAATTGCATTATTACCTTTTCTTAACAACAACTGCATGCACTAACATGGGAATAATAGTATATTTACTTGTGCCTATCGTTAAAGCATCTGTGACCTTCAATTCTTGATTTACATTTTGAGAAAAAGTGGGAATGAAGGCAACATTGTTTCCTGAAAATATAGATAGATAACAAAACTTCAAAAGGATTACCAATGATGCCGTAGTACAATGTTCAACATTGTTTCCTGACAATCAACATACAGCCAAAAGTTCAATATAGACCCAATTTTTGTCATAGACCCAATGAACCAATCCTAGCCACTCATTTTTTCATCAAAAATAAAAAAACCCACTTTCCACTTTTTTTTAAAAATTAAATATCTCACACACTGTTAATCGTTACGCAAAACAAAACATACCATCGCGACGAGAATTAAATTATCTTTCTATAGAGGGGCGACACTATGTACTTTCGACGAACTTTTTTTTATGATTTTATAAAGTCATATACGATTTTATGAAATCATATATGATTTATGAAATCATATATGATTTTATGAAATCATATATGATTCGTTATACGAATCATATATGATTTTATTAAATCATATATGATTCGTCATACGAATCATATATGATTTTCGCAATTCGTGACTGAAACAAAATTGAAAAAAAGTTCGGCGGAATCACAAATCATATATGATTTTATGAAATCATATATGATTTTATGAAATCATATATGATCCGTTATATGAATCATATATGATTCGTTATACGAATCATATATGATTTTCGCAATTCGTGACTGAAAAAAAAAATCAAAAAAAAGTTCCTCGAAAGTATATCGTGTCACCCGTCTACTGAAAGATAAAAAAATACTCGTCGCGATGGTGTATTTTTTGTCGTGTGACGATTTACCGTTTGTAAGATATTTTATTTTTAAAAAAGAGGTGGAAAGTGTGTTTTTTTATTTTTGATGAAAAAATAGATGGTTGAGATTGATTCATTGGATCTATGACAAATAATGGGTCTATGTTGATCTTAACTCATACAACATAGTGAATAACTAAACATACTGTTAACAAAGAAAACTCATAAACTAAATCACCTATTTCGAATGAAAATCAAATCCTCCAAACTGTTTTTTTTCAATTAAACATACACACAAATAAGGGTGTTATCGGCTCGGGTTATCGGGTCATGCCAGGTCGGGTTGAGCCAGGTTTTGATTTTTAGAAACTCACCCGCAACCGATCCGATAAGAAATCGGGTTATCGGGTTGGGGTAGAATTCGGGTCAGGTTATTGAGTGATATTACAAATGATCCAATAAATTACCAACTTAATAATTCATATTAAAATGGCAACATCTATTTTTTTTGTCAACAACGGTGGTATGCGTAGTAACAAATGCTTTTTGGCAGTCAATTTTTTTTCAAAAATAAGCAATTTAAATCAGATCAAAGTTACAACATGAATGAAACCGATGGCTTTTTTGGCAATCATGTAGTCTAATAACTCAAACGCGTATAAATTATGATGGTAAAGAAATTGCCCAAAGATAACATGAAACTTAAATTTCAAGTTGATGCTGTTTAAGCTTTTCTTTTATCGGAGATTGATGTTTAGTTGTTAAAGATTGATATTCATTCATTTAATGGAATTTTTTAAACATTTGCATCAAAAGGGGTAAGCTTTAAGATTTTGTGTCCAAAATCTAATACAGAGATTACAGACAACACAAGTGATCATTATACATTTTAATACATTTTAAGGAAAAGCATAAATAAAAGGCCTCCTTTATAGTAAACTCAAACCACTCCTTATCTTGATCATGCTTATCATGATCATGCTCGTTTTTAACTGTGATAAGTGGACGACCAAAACAAGTCAAAATTCAGAAGGTAAGTCTGTTTAGGATTACTTTTAAGACGACCTAGAAGTCATCTACTAGTCCATAGCAACGTTAAAGATGAATCCAAACACCCAGCAAACATTTATTAGCTAGCAGAAAATGATATGATGTGATCATTTTAAAGATGAATCCAAACACCCACTTATATGACAGAAACATTACGGATTAAGTATTAAACTTAGCGCAATTGTAATTTTTGTTACTGTAATCTATAATGACATCAAACATTACGAATTAAGCATTGGGATGGAAGGGTTTTCTTGTTTCAGTAATCTATAATGAAATAGGTAAACCAAACGTTTTGTTCATGCACATTTTTGTTACAGAAGTCTAGACGATCATAAAAATCATTATCATTTAAGTTATTATGTCAATACCACTTAAGTTGAGATTTCTTTCAAATAAAAATGCAACTTACTTGTTTTATTCTTCCACTTGTCTGTCCTTCAATTTTTTTCTTGATGTGCGGTCGTCGTAGGACTTCTACACTAAATTTTACGACTCCCTAGGCAGAGCACCTAATCGTTGTAGTAGTAGTATAGGTAAGACTCGGGGGGTTGTTATCATTCACTTGAGGAATAGGTTGGGAAGGCTTAATCACGGTCTAACAGAATTCTAAGGGTTAAGGAAAGATTTTTTTTATGTTTTTATATATTATGGAAAGCAAGTAAATCATATAATTGGAGAGGTGGTTTAGTTTTAGCTATTTAAACTAAATAACGACTACGCTACTGGTGATAACAATAAGATAAAGACTGTGTTTATTTAATCATGTATTACTCCCTAGATTGCTTCTCCTAGTGTTGTTGCCTTGTCACACTTGTGATAATCTATGTAATTATTTCCTAAGTCATGAACAAATTACACGAACCCACCGTCTACTTAGTATTCCGCTAAAGCAACGCACAAGCAAAGTAGTATGAAGACTATTACAAGGCCCCTAGGGGTACACTAAGTGCATGTGAAATATATTAAAAGTGGATCAACCATATTAGGGGGCAAGGTAGTGATTGCTTTAATAATAGCCTATATATAATATACTATATATATAACTAGTATCAAAATATCAATTAAATAGAGAGAGAAGTAAGTATTCCGTAAGGCTTTTAGAAATTTACTTTTGACCAAAGTAAAAAGTCCAAAATCCTTCCCGAGTCGTTTTCTGACGAGGCGTGAATTGAAAACCGAGATTACGTTCGTGTTCGTGTGATTGAATGATCAAAGATTTGGTTTTGATTAGATTTCAAGTAATTCTAATAATAAAATGCAAAAAAAAAAAGAAAAAGAAACCCTAAAACGAAAGCAATTTAAGTTAAAACACGAAAAACGTTCACGGGATCAAAACCCGTTCTTTAAAAAACCAAATTGTTAAATTTTAACCCTACAAATGCAAATTTAATTTTTAACAGTCTTAAGTGATAAAAGAAATTTTAGAAAAAGAGAATTATAATTTTTTGATTTTTATTTTATTTAATATGAATTAAAAACAGATTTAATCTAAAAAATGCATAAAAAATAGTAAACAAATTTTAAAAATTCTGAAACAATTACAGAAAACACGTTTAACTATTACTAATGTAGGAAAAATAAAAGGGAAAATAAGCTAAAGCTAATAAGCAGTTAAAAATAAAATAAGCTAATAAGCTAAAGCTTTTTTTAAAGAAAATTGACAACTTAAAGCTTATAAATAAGACTCATTAAGCAAAATTTAGAAGCTAAAACTTAAAAACAGATTTAGATTGGACTTTAATAAGCTAGAAACAATAAACCTTAATTAAAAGTAAGCTAAATTAAAACTAATATTAACCTGCAAATAAGAGACTTTAGAGATAATCTAAAATTAACCTTAATAACTGTTTTGACGCAAAACCTAAACAAGGCATTTCTAAAGATTTCTAACTTAACACAGGTTATTATAGATGCAAATCAAACTAGTTAAGAGCTCAAAAAAAAACTACTACCAAATGGACATTTCAAGAACTTCATTAGAATAAGCTTTTTAGACCACTGTGGGATTGCAGACTAAAATTATGATTAAAGCACCCTTTACAACTTAATTCTACCTAAACAAAAGCTGGCTAAGCAGTCTTAACTAAAGTTAAGACTGCTTGACCCAAACACCCCTTTAAAAACTATAATGCCATTTTAAAACTAGAACAAACCCTAAAATTCCTTAAATACTGAAAACAAATTAAGCTTTTAATATATAAAAGACAAATAAACAAAAACTAAACAGAATAAGCACTAAATAATAAGCAAAAGCTAATGAGCAGATTAGTCTATGAAAAAGGATAGAACATTTGAAATCTAAAAGCAAGCTTTAACTAAGCTATAAACTAAGTATATTGAGCTATATTAAGACTGAATAAGCAAGAATATGTAGTAAATAAGCAAAACATAAAATAAGCTAAAATGAGAAAATGAAAGTGTACCTTGCCCTTTTGCTTAAACAAGGGCTATAAGATGCTCATAAGAGCTCATCTACAAAAGCTCCAGCTTATCTTATGATAAGCTAGTAAGTCCATAAGCCCATCCTTGTCTGGCTTATCATCCATAAGCTAAGGTAATAGACTTGTGATTAAGGAAACAGTTTAAGGCTTAGATAAGCTTTTGAGAAAGCTTATCTAAGAAACACTAGATTATAAGAGAGCTTATATGAGCTTATTTAAATTGACTTTTATGATAACAATTTAGCTTTTAACAGAATTGAAAAATGATTAAACTTAAAACAGAATTTTCATTAAAACTTCTTATAAAAGTACATTGCTTGGAAAATAAAAATACAATAAGTTAAATAAGCTGAAAATTAAAGCTACACTACTCCTACTCCTAGATTACACTACTTCCTGTTACAATGAAAATTCAAATCCTATTTATAAAAAAAACTTATGCACATGGGTGTGCTAGTTGTGTTTCTTGTGTAAGAGGCTTTCCAAGCCTTAATCTGAGACCTTCATCTTTCTTTGGCCCCAAGTCTTGCATCACGGCCATTGATTCCTTGTCCTCTATCATTGACGAATGAGGATTTAGGGGATTGCCAACGTGGTTTTGTTGTGTTATGGGGTGGGGTTTGATGGGAGAGTGATAGGTTTGGCAAGTTGTATGAAAGTGACAGATGAATAGTTTTATTTGGCGGGAAATAGGTTTTGGGTTTACAGGTTAACGGGGTTAGGGGTTTGAGGACTAAGGGTGCAAAGGATTAAGTATTGTAGGGGCTAACTGTGTTAGTCCCTAAGGACTAGTAGTGTTAGTCCTTAAAGACTAACTATGTAAAACAGTTTAAAGGGTGTTGGGGCTAACGGGGTTAACTTGGTTTGGGCTTTAGTTGGGCCCCTTTTTTTATTAGTTAAGGCCAGATTTAATAAAAATGGAATTTGGGCTTTTAATACATGTAAGACTTTTAGATAAAGTCTTAATGGGCTGACCCGACCCATTAAGTGGGGTACGGGTTGGTCCAATAAGATTTCTTCGATTTCGGCTTCGTTATTGACTTGTTGACTTTGACTACTTGACCTTGACTTTTCACGCTCTTTTCATTTCCGTGCTTGGTTTTGTCGGTTTTGGCTTTGTTTTTGTCCTTTTGTGAATATCCGTTACTTGCACAATACAAATAGCAAAACATACATATATTTGGCATTTTATGTTCGTTTTTGGCCATTTAAGCTCGTTTTTATAGGTAAAAGGTAGGTGTAATTAAGCACATACCAAAATCCCCCATACTAAACTATTGTCGTGTCCTCACGCAATGCCATAAGTAAACGCTATAGAAAACCAAGAATCTCAATCCCCTTTTGACTAATTACCTCGAAAAGTAGCTAAGTGTTCATCAAGGGGAATTAAAGAATCAATAGCTTTGGAAAGCCCTGTTTTGACCATTTTTGAATATTTACACTTATTCCCACACATATTTTTGTATTTTTCCTTTTTCTCATTTTTTTGTACTTTTCTTTTTAACCAACTAACTAACATGTTTGACTTTCGTTATTTTCATAACTTTTAGGGTCATAGAACAAGACGCACTTTAATCCTAAAATGCCCAAAAAGGATAAATTCATCGTCATCGACTTTTCACTTGTCCCAAACCAAGCTTAAAATGAAATCACCGTTAAATATAAGTTAAGATGCTAGCACTACTCATACTTGTAACTTGTGAACTTTTCACTCCCAACAATTATTATATATTAGGTGAATGTGCTATTGTGAATTTCAACCATGGATCAATGTTTTGCACAATTTCTATTCATCACGTTTCACTCGAGAATAATGAGTTTGAAGGCGAGATAATCCTATGTAGTGACTTTTGTCTCGGCACATCCCAACCTCGCGGCTAAGTGACCAGGCTTTTGACACCCCACTATCGAGACTCACGGACCTTTGGTTTCAAAAACTCTTAGGTTTCCCGTTTATACATAGCTTATTTAGAAAAACCATAACTTAAAATGAATTAGTCTTAGTTCGAAAGCATATTTAAATTTAAGAAAAAGAGATTTTCCCTATATTTATTAAATCACATATATTACACTTAACATTAATATAACCATGATGCAATTGAAATCCTCGACCTTTTTGAAGGCTGCCACATCGGTTGTGAGCCAGCAAGAGGCAGTAAACTTTTTTCAGCCCAAAGTTTATATTACTACCTTATTCATCATTTTTTTTACACATAAAAGCTCATTACACGATATATAGAGAAAATTTCTTTTTAGAAAATTTAAGTATAAATTTGAACTAAGACAAAAATGTTATAGACTACATTTCAAATTTAAAAATTGTTGATTTAAGTTTAATTTTCAAAAATAGCACATATTATTAGTCCGGTTAGGAGTTTATGGGAGAAAAAGCCACAAATTACACACATGAGCTTGTAAGATTTCCAAATAATCCTTATTTAGCATCCAACTCATACTTAACTCTATCATTTTTCGTTCTTCACAAATTTAAAATCTTTAATAAAAAGATCCGCGAAAGCTTAGTCTAAAAGTTAAGGAACAAGCTAGAGCTCAATACGCTCGATCGAGTCAAAATTTATTCTTATTCTACCCAGCAGGAAAGTCAAAATTGTGACAAAACACTTATTTTATTTTTTAAAACTTTTAAATTTTTTCATTTTTTGGTATTTTGGTTGTAAAATCGAGATTACGTGAAAACAACGACTGCAGGTACAATCAAATCGATAGATTCCCCCCATACTAGAACTAAACATTGTCCTCAATGTTTTAAGAAGGGTCTCTACATAAATCTAAAGCTGTTTATTATGTATGCTCAAAGATAAACGTTAGTCGATAAGATTTGGATATTGGATTCCCATAATGAAGCTGAGGATTTGAAGCTCGAGTGAACGAAAGACAAAACCATGAGCACGAGAGGCTTCATAATTCGAGGCAATCCTGGACATACATCACAAAACACAAAACACGAGAAAGGTTGAGGCGAGCCTCCTCACAACACACTTATTCACTACTACTACTATAATTATATTAGGATAAGCATGGGTTGCCACCCACGAAGAGCTTATTTTTGTTAATCGAGTCTTGAGCCTGACTCAATCCCCCATACTTGAGCTTGTCAAGGAGGATAGAAATGGAGAAATAGAACATCCAAGATAGGAATGTCCCCTCCATAAATCATCATCGGGCTTTTAGAGAAAAACTGAAAAGCTTTAAAGCCCTGATGAGATAAGAGATGAGGAGATTTCTCCTCATTTAAAGCAAGGGTGGGTTAGGTGGGTAAAAGTCTAGGTATAAGAACATAATGTTCGGAAATATCACCCACCACTTTGATAGTCAAAACTCCTGTAACGGGCTTAATTTCATCATCATTTGGTGGTTTCGCAGGAGGACGATGGGATGATGGAACATCAAAATGAAATGACTCATTTTCAAGAAGTGAAGGGGAATCATTGTTAAGCAATTCTTCAAGGAAAAGGATATCCCCTTCAGAGTCATAGTCATCATTCTCAATACCCGAAGGCATCGAGTTATCCGGAGCAATAAAAATATCAATCTCCTTCATAAGAGAGTCACTACCCTTAACGAGGGTAGGAGATAGAGAGAAAGACTCGATTACAGCATCAGAATTTTCAAAATTAAATTCTTTTGGGGGTCGAGGGGATGAATTATCATACAACAATTTCTCAACAAGACGAATTTCTTCCTCTAGATCAAAGTCGGCTTCATTAATTCCCGGTGGAATTAAATCAATATGAGAGAGTTCACCGAAGAACTCCTCGAGAAGAGAATCGATCTTAGGAGAAGAAATAGTCGAATCTATCTTAATAGAAATGATTTCTTCATCAAAAAGAGGGTTCAAATAAATTTCTTTCGGAACTTCCTCATCAGAAAATGACTCTTCATTACTAGAGGTAGAATCGTCGTTAGAATCAAAGAGAGGATTAGAAGAAGTCGTAAAATCATCACAAACGGTCACATCACACTCACTTTCATTATCGGATAAATCCTCAGACTCACTTGGGGTTAGGTTAAGGTCCTCGACACTAGACTCATTTTCTTCGTCCGATTCCGTTTCTAGCATAGTGTCAAGATGCTCATCCTCCATTATGAGAGAGTCCGTAATCGGTAAGTCGGGTGCGATTGCAATTGACAGAGGAAGTTCAGAAATAATATCTCTCAAAGGAATAGAACTTTCCTCGTCATCGTCATCATCTTCGTAGAAGGCAAGACAATTCCAGTTCGGAGTATTAATATAATCTGCCAGCTCCTCACTTATAATTTTCAAATCTTTAAGAAGTTTATGAAGCAATTCTTGTAAATCCTCTGGTTGATGTTGCTCTTCTCTACAAGCATGCTTAATTTAAAAAAATCCCAAGCTAGCAATAAAACCTTTGGCGTTTCTCTAAAAGATATACGATCAAACTTCTTTATAAAGGTTTGTATATATTTCATTAGGTTTTCTCTGGCTTGCAAAATTTCTACACTCGTTTCTTGAGGAGGTTGATGAATGACGGGAAACTGCGAGGGTTGGAATTGGTCAAAACTGGAAAAATTAGAATTATAAAAATTTTGGTTCATCGGTTGACACTGAAAAGTCTCATGAGGACCCCCACACTTTTCACAACAAATATATTGTTATGGGTAACTTTGTGAATTTTGCGGGTAACAATTATCACCATAGTTTTGATTGTAGCACGGTTTCGGCACATAGGCAAGCGGGAATTGTGATAGACAATCAGAACTGTAGTGATGATCGTTTCCACATAACTCACAAGAGTATGTCTGGGGCTGTGGTGGTAGGTTGAAAAAGTTTGGAGAATCATTGTAAGAATCCGGATTTTGATCATAAGCGATTGAATTTCCATCTCCATAAGTGCAATTCAAACAAACTCCATTTATAAGATTAACACCACATTGTTGGCACGTACATAGATAATAATAAAAGCCATCTGACGGTTGACCACACCCGACACACTCACGTTGGTAATATGAAGACATATTAGAATTAAACAAATAGGAGGGTAAGAGAAAGAATTAAACGGATTAGAGGTTACGAATAATATTTTTGGATTTTTATGTATTTTAAACAAAGAAATTTTTTTTTGGGACCAATAAATCAAAGGTGCACGGTAGCTCTCTAGAAAACGCACAAAGAAGCGGAGGAGCGGGTAAGCGCGAAACGTTTTAAAAACCTTCTCCTTTCGGGTCGGTGTTCGTTGGATCAACCCTCCTTATACCTCTCTTATAGTTCGTAATCTAAAGGTGAGCCAATTTAACAATTGACATCACGATTTCTTTTGTTGGTTTTTTGATTTTTTTGGTACTTTCAATGCTTTAGGAAAAGTATTGTTGGTATTTTTAATTAATCACTAAATTAAATAAGAAAATTAAGAAAAAATAATGAAGAAAATATTTACAATTGGAAGCGATAACTTCACGAGGAAGGGTCTTAAAACACTAATCATCAAACGTAACACGATAATCGCACACACCTCCCCGGCAGCGGCGCCAAAAATTGATTGCTTTAATAATAGCCTATATATAATATATATATATATAACTAGTATCAAAATCTTAATTAAATAGAGAGAGAAGTAAGTATTCCGTAAGGCTTTTAGAAATTTACTTTTGACCAAAGTAAAAAGTCCAAAATCCTTCCCGGGTCGTTTTCCGACGAGGCGTGAATTGAAAATCGAGGTTACGTTCGTGTTCGCGTGATTGAATGATCAAAGATTTGGTTTTGATTATATTTCAACTAATTCTAATAATAAAATGCAAAAACAAGTAAAAGAAACCCTAAAACGAAAGCAATTTAAGTTAAAACACGAAAAACGTTCACGGGATCAAAACCAGTTCTTTAAAAAACCAAATTGTTAAATTTTAACCCTACAAATGCAAATTTAATTTTTAACAGTCCTAAGTGATAAATGAAAATTTTAGAAAAAAAGAATTATATTTTTTTAATTTATATCTTATTTAATATGAATTAAAAACGGATTTAATCTAAAAAATGCATAAAAAATTGTAAACAAAATTTAAAAATTCTAAAAAAATTACAGAAAACACTTTTAACTATTACTAACGTAGGAAAAATAAAAAGGGAAAATAAGCTAAAGCTAATAAGCAGTTAAAAATGAAATAAGCTAAATAAGCATAAACTGAAAATGAGGGTTAAATATTAAATAGTGCAAACTATAAATGAAAACGACCTAAGGGCGAGTGGTGAGTGTGTGGTGTGTTAAATGCTTGGTATGTTAAAGGAGAGGTCACATGTTCAACCCCTGTGACATCTCTTTTTTACACAACATTTTTTTTGGTTTTCTTTTTTTTTAAAAGCTAATAAATAAGCTAAAATAACAAACTTTAAAAAAGAAACTTTTTTCAAAACTTAAAAGTAAGCTAGAAGTAAGCAAAAGAAAAGTGGGAGTTAGCTTAACTTGACTATAAGACAATTAGCTAAAAAGCTTAGACATTTGGGGCTTAAATCTATAAGAAAAGCAAATTAGCTGTAAACAGCTTATCCTCTAAACCTAATAAGCACAATAGACTAAAAAAATAAGCAATAAAAATAAGCAAAAAATTAGTTAAAAGCTATAAAACAGTAGACATGTAAAACAGACTCAAGGGACTTTTTAACAACTTTTAAGCTAAATTGTAGACTAATAAGCACTAAGGAAAAAGCTAAAAATGCAAAACAGATAAAGACTTATACCTAGACTATACTAATAAGCAAAGAAATAAGCTAATCCTAGAGGGAATAAGCTGGAAAAAGGCTAAAGAAAATGGCGGACTACCCTAATTATTTTTGACTTTTTTGAAGAAAATTGACAACTTAAAGCTTATAAATAAGACTCATTAAGCAAAATTTAGAAGCTAAAACTTAAAAACAGATTTAGATTGGACTTTAATAAGCTAGAAACAATAAACCTTAATTAAAATTAAGCTAAATTCAAACTAATATTAACCTGCAAATAAGAGACTTTAGAGCTAATCTAAAATTAACCTTAATAAATGTTTTGACCCAAAACCTAAACAAGGCATTTCCTAAGATTTCTAACTCAACACAGGTTATTACTGATGCAAATCAAACTAGTTAAGAGCTCAAAAAAAACTACTACCAAATGGACATTTCAAGAATCTCATCAGAATAAGCTTTTTAGACCACTGTGGGATTGCAGACTAAAATTATGATTAAAGCACCCTTTAAAACTTAATTCTACCTAAACTAAGCTAATGAAAACTAATCTAAGACATAATTAAAGCTTATGCAAAGTGTCTTTTTAAACAAAAGCTAGCTAAGTAGTCTTAACTAAAACTAAGACTGCTTGACCCAAACACCCCTTTAAAAACTATAATGCCATTTTAAAACTAGAACAGACCTTAAAACTCCTCAAATACTGAAAATAGATTAAGCTTTGATCATATAAAAGACAAATAAATAAAAACTAAACAGAATAAGCACTAAATAATAAGCAAAAGCTAATGAGCAGATTAGTCTATGAAAAAGGACAGAACATTTGAAATCTAAAAGCAAGCTTTAACTAAGTATATTGAGCTATATTAAGACTGAATAAGCAATGATTAAGCAAGAATAAGCAGTAAATAAGCAAAACATAAATTAAGCTAAAATGAGAAAATGAAAGTGTACCTTGCCCTTTTGCTTAAACAAGGGCTATAAGATGCTCATAAGAGCTCATCTACAAAAGCTCTAGCTTATCTTATGATAAGCTGGTAAGTCCATAAGCCCATCCTTGTTTGGCTTATCATCCATAAGCTAAGGTAATAGACTTGTGATTAAGGAAATAGTTTAAGGCTTAGATAAGCTTTTGAGAAAGCTTATCTAAGAAACATTGGATTATAAGAGAGCTTATATGAGCTTATTTAAATTGACTTTTAAGATAACAATTTAGCTTTTAACATAATTGAAAGATGATTAAACTTAAAACAAAATTTTCATTAAAACTTCTTAAAAAGTACATTGCTTGGAAAATAAAAATACAATAAGTTAAATAAGCTGAAAATTAAAGCTACACTACTCCTACTCCTAGATTACACTACTTCCTGTTACAATGAAAATTCAAATCCTATTTATAAAAAAAACTTATGCACAAGGGTGTTCTAGTTGTGTTTCTTGTGTGAGAGGCTTTCTAAGCCTTAATCTGAGCCCTTCATCTTTCTTTGGCCCCAAGTCTTGCATCACAGCCATTGATTCCTTGTCTTCTATCATTGACAAATGAGGATTTAGGGGATTGCCAACGTGGTTTTGTTATGTTATGGGGTGAGGTTTGATGGGAGAGTGATAGGTTTGGCAGGTTGTATGAAAGTGACAGATGAATAGTTTTGTTTGGCGGGAAATGGGTTTTGGGTTTACAGGTTAACGGGGTTAGGGGTTTAAGGACTAAGGGTGCATAGGGTTAAGTATTGTAAGGGCTAACTATGTTAGTCCCTAAGGACTAGGAGTGTTAGTCCTTAAGGACTAACTATGTAAAACAGTTTAAAGGGTGTTGGGGCTAACGGGGTTAACTTGGTTTGGGCTTTAGTTGGGCCCCTTTTTTTTATTAGGTTAGGGCCAAATTTAATAAAAATGGAATTTGGGCTTTTAATACATGTAAGACTTTTAGATAAAGTCTTAATGGACTGACCCGACCCATTAAGTGGGGTACGAGTTGGTCCAATAAGATTTCTTCGGTTTCGGCTTCGTTATTAACTTGTTGACTTTGACTTTAACTTGTTGACTTTGACTACTTAACTTTGACTATTCACGCTCTTTTCATTTCCGTGCTTGGTTTTGTCGGTTTTGGTTTGTTTTTGTCCTTTTGTGAATATCCGTTACCTGCACAATACAAATAGCAAAACACACATATATTTGGCATTTAATGTCTGTTTTTGGTCATTTAAGCTTGTTTTTATAGGTAAAAGGTATGTGTAATTAAGCACATACCAGTAGTATGAAGACTATTACCCAATGGTATCCTTCCTACACAATCACGTTTCCCTAGACATATCAACAACGATTATAGACAGAAAGCTGGTTTTCTAAGACCTACCATGCATATCCATCACAAGAAGCAACACCACTAAGATCTACATTCTAGGTTTCATACAATCGTAAATAAACACAATAGGAGGTTTAGCCAAGCATGTTATAGACAAAGTAAGAACATAGATGAATCAAACAACACATAGACATATTGAATGATTAAATAAACCTTACTTGATTAAAACATGAGTTAGAGGAAGTACAATAGGGTTTTTAGGCCCTAAAATCGTCCTTAACAGCTGCTAAACGAACTAGGATTCGTATGCTCTTTTTATTATAAAGTTACACCCTCAAAACACTAAATTCGGGTTTGTATATATAGGAAAATCATTGTGACGGCATCGCGTTTTAGTCGTGAAGCTGTCATGATATAGAATATTCTAGATAATGGGCTGGGTCGTGTACTTTGACGCCGTCATGGAATCATGTGATGCCGTCTTGGTCTTCGTTGTGACGGTGTCACGTTGTATCTGTGACGCCGTCTCTAGTCACTGTAGAGAATTCATGAGTGATGTTGGTGTAGGTCTGTAGTCTTGTCCGTTTCTTCTCCAAATGAGCCCAAGTCATGTGTAATTCATCCAAATGCCTTCCAAATGATAAATACCTGAAAAGAAACGATTAAGTACCTATTTTGGGCATAAATGCATGATTTTAGGGGTTAAACCACCCTAAAAAAGTGTCTAAAATGACACCTCATCAAATACCCCTACACTTGGAATTTGCTTATCCTCAAGGAAATGGGCTTTTCTATCTAGACAATAACAATACAAGGGATCATTTTACCTACTCTTTAAAAGTATTTTACAACACAACCTTCTAGACCTCGTAATTAAAAGCACGGAAAGTATATACTAGCACCTCACATAACTGTTTGGGATTCTCTCTTTCACTCGGGTGTATAATAAATTATAACATAAGGGGGAAACGGAAAATCAACACTCATTACCTGTCATAGCATATAAATTACTATAGGCTTGGTAAAGGATCAAACCTCCACCACTAGGTGCAAGCATTATTCATTACTATCTAAGAGGTCTTTATACAGGATTGTGGGATGTAGGTGTAAGATAACATATAATGGAAACGGAAACGGATGGGATACATTTGGGTGGCTTTGGGTGAATTTAGAGTGGAAGGGTTAGCTAATTATTTATATGAATATACGCTGGGTTGGTTGCTAAGCCAAGACTCGGACGAAGATCTACAGACTCTACACAAGTCTACATCAATCTTTTTCTTTTTTTTCTTATTTTTTTAATACCATAATACATCACATGGGGTTTATAATACGTACCCCTACACTTGAGCTTTTACATGCTTGATATTTATAATCTATCTAATGACCCGAATTGAGGTGGATCAAAATAACATGGATATCATTTGACAAACATATGGGGGTATTGACTTAACTTTTCTTCTCCATTCATTCGCGAAATAAATACTACCATGAATCCCAACCGTCCTAAAATTATATTTACAAGGATACGGACTTAGCAATCGTCTACTCAAATAATTAACTTGGGTTATCACAATAATGTACTAAAGGTGAGTACATATAAGGTAGGCTAAGGCTTTTTAGATGTAACGATTGGTTTAAGGGTGATAATGCTCTTCATTAATAGTCTGGATTAACCAGAAAGTTACGAGAACCGTGAAAAAGGATAGGCTCAGAGGGTTGTGCTAGGGGTATCCTGCACTAAAGTGAGTGCATGGCAAGGGTGTGGGATAGTTATATGATCGATGTGACCATCATAACAATCACAGGTTTAAACCATGGGTTAATCCTAATGCCTCTTATCAAGCAAATCCTAATACTTACTACGCGGTCTTGAAATGCATCACAATAACAAGTTCTAGAATTTAATAGGCTACTGGTACACTCATATGAATTTTACTAACACCAGACATTCCAAAAAAGGCGACAAGGCAATGCTACCGGTACACTCATATGAATTTTACTAACACCAGACATTCTAAAAAAGGTTACCAACAATGGATACCCGAATTCCTAAAGATCTAAGGGCGAACCTCACATTTTTTGGGTGGAATTCTGAGGGTTATTGTGCTAGTCATATAAATTCCTATCTATGAGACGCTATTAATACTCGATTTTCGTCGGTATGTGTCGTAAAAAAATTAAAATTTGGGTAAAAATCACCTTTTTATGTTATGTTTCGATATGTTACCCATCATTTTAAGGACAAAGCAAATGACAAATGAAAGAATAGTCTCCAAGGCTTATTTTTTCCCCTACACTTAAGTTGAACATTGTCCCAAATGTTCTCTAGAAGTACCCGTAAAAATGAATAAAGAGAAAAGAAAACAAGGAAAAGAAACTAGTACTCCCCTGGTTTGCTCAATAATGGATAAGAAACATGCGATAACTAGTTAAATAGTCCTCCGAGAATCATCCAATGAAACTTCCTAAGAACTTCCAAGCTTCTTCTCATCAAATATAACCTGTAATCAAAGATAAAGACAACTACACCAAGCATAAAATATGTGATAGACAAATATACAATATGAATTTAGGGATCAACTCGATAGATAGGGTGAGAGAATTGTTAAACTCATTAGGTTTCTGTAGGTTTATAACAGAAGAATACATATATTAAATGTTGTGCAAGTTTTATTTTTAAAAATGATTAAAAACTTTAAGTTTTCTGGACCTAGGCATTTGACGCCGTCAAGGTGGTTGTGACCTCGTTACAGGTGTCGTGGTGACGGCGTCGCGTGTTAATCGTGACACCGTCTCCATAGTCTATGAAAACAAAATTTTTGTATTTGATGAAAACTTTCCTGCACTTGATTCCATAAGTTAATTCTTGTACAAATGGCTGCATAAAACCTAAGATTTAACAATTCAATCATATGACTCGAAATTGACATGAATTAATCTAAACAATTCATTTAACATGTTTGAATTTGGCTCAAAAGCTGGATAAATTCTCCTACACTTATTGTTGCAAAATACCTTTGATTGAAATTAAGACGAGGTTAAAGACAAGCAAAGCATGATTACAAGATAGTTCAAACATAATAAAACAAACTATAAAGAATTAAAACACGCATGACACTCCTAATTTGCGAGAAAAGTAAATTGGGTTGCCTCCCAAGAAGCATTTTTCTTTATTAAGGAGTATCGTAGCTAGACTCGAAGCCACACGTCCTTATGTGACTTCTCCTTCATCATCCATTCCCCTTAAGTATTCGGGTCTAAGCTCTAAGCATTCTTTATAAAATCCTAGTATCTTGCTCATTACATACTCTACTCCTCTTTTCTTATCTTCCTCGTTCCTAAGATAGACTGATTTGGTATGCTCCTTTTCTAAGTCCGACAGTGAATCGTATTGTTCTATCTTATGGGCAACTTCATTGGTCCCGTTAATGAATCTTACAACACCTTCGGGTGGGTCATGAGTCATGTTGGATATTTCTATAAAAGGTCTCCCTAGTACTACTTGCGATAACCTAGGGTCTATGATTGAACTAATATCCTCGACAATCATGAAGTCTACGATATATGTGAAGTTTCCTATGAAGACGTGCATTCTTTTAATCCTTCCTGTTAAATTACTAACTCCTCCATTTGAATCTTCCCTAAGGTTAAGTTTTCTCCTCATGATCCAATTATACATCATTTGGGTCATGATATTAAGTGGGAGTTAAGGTCAATATATGCTTTTTCCACATGAACATGCCTAATGTTGCATTGTATCTTGAGATTTGATGGGCATCCTTCTATAATGATGGGGTTTCATAGAAATATTGAAGGGATTGGGCCACACATGAGGTATTTATGGTACGAGAGTTCACTCCTAGTCGGGAATATGTCAAAATACTCCACTTCTTGCACTCCTGCTTTGGGCTCCTCCTTGTGGGAATTGTCATCCTTCGAGATTATCTCGATAAACATCACATCACCATCTTCCTCTTTGGTGCAAACAAGTTCAGTGTTGGGCGATAGGGGAACCAATCTAAGCGATTCGAAGAGTGAATTAAATTTGAGGACTTTTTTGGTGATGAATGAAATTGATGGATCGGGTGGTGTAGGAGAGTCGGGATGGTTTTTCAGGCTGCCTCTTTCTTCTTCCTCATTCTCTTCGCTATTGTTGTGGGAATCACTTTGTTTCTTGGGATGGATTGTGATGGTGTTGATCGAACTGTGAATTTTTGTTGAGCATTGTGGGTCCGTTGTTGGGTAAGAACGAGCAGACGAAACTAGATGAGTCCCCAGTTTCGAGTTCTTAACCGTATCGCTAGGTAATGTGCCCGCTATTTGATCGAAAATAGCTTTCAACACAATGTCAATTTTGTGGGTCATCTCGCCTTGTTGTCGTTTGAAATCGGCTTCAAACTTAGATAGTCTAGCGTCTTGAGATGCAATGAATTCGGAAACCAGTCCTTCTATATTTGTTTGATTGTTAAAATTTTGAGGACGGTTGTTGAAGGAACGGTTCTGGATTGAACCATTGGGTTGGAACCAGTTAGGTGGGTTTGAAAAATTATTTTGGGAGTTTTGAGGTTGTCTCCACCTAAGGTTCGGGTGACTTCTCCATGACGGATTATAGGTGTCACCAAGATTGTTTTGCTCAGGCTTGAAGGTATACCACTTACCTCCCGCTTCATCGGTACGCGAGGATGCGTATTCAACAAAGGCTTGTTCGGGATCTTCCATGCAATACTGAGTGTCGTGGGGACCACTGCAGATCTCACATAAGGTAGTGATTTTGTTTACTTGGGTAGGTTGTGTCGGAGCAAGATGAGCTTCCATCAAGCGTTGGACTTGATTTTTGAGCTCGATTAGACGGCGGTCGGATGTACTCGGGACATCTTGAGGCAAAGCGATTTCCTTGACCGGCTTAGCGAAATCCCTTGGGTCGTTCCAACTTTCGTTGTCATAGAGGGCGAGATCTTCTAATAATGCCTATGATTCTTCGGCGTTGAGGTCACGAAGCTTACCACCGGCCGATTGGTCAATGGTTCGTCTTGTGACGGGATTGACATGGTCATAAAAAATTTGGACTTGGAGCCAAAGGTCTATGCCATGATGAGGGACTTTTTGGAGTAAGTCTTTGAAACGAGTCCAAGCTTCGGATAAAGATTCTCCATGATGTTGTTGGAACATCAGGATATCGTTGCGGAGTTTTGCGGTTCTTCCCGGTGGAAAGAATTGAGCAAGGAATCGGGTAGTAAGATCCTCCCATATGGTGATGGATCTTGTTGGAAGGCGTTCAAGCCAATTGCTAGCCAGATCGCGTAGGGAAAATTGAAATAAACGCAGGCGCATTCTTTCCCTATTGTCACCGTTAAGGTCAAGTGAGTCCACAAGTTTAATAAAATCCTTGAGGTGTTGATTAGGATCCTCGGACCGAAGTCCGTGGAATGAGCATCCATTTTGCACCAACCGGATGGTGTCGGATCGAAGAGGTACCACGTTGTTCCCTACGGGGAGCTCAATGGTATTCCTATATCCCTCGTGTCTTAGTTTGGAGTAGTCTCCTAGAGTACAGATAGGATTCTCGTCTCCCATGGTGGTTGACGAGAATGGGTTACGAACAGATAACACAAAGAAAAGATAGACTACGAGAAAGCTAATATGCGGAAATTAAATTCTCACTTGAAAGGATTCAAGCGAGTAGAACTAAGCTAAACTATGATCAGAACCTAACTATTCCCCGGCAGCGGCGCCAAAAACTTGATGCGGTCGTCGTAGGACTTCTACATGAAGTTTTACAACTCCCTAGGCAGAGCACCTAATCGTTGTAGTAGTAGTATAGGCAAGACTCATGGGGTTGTTATCGTTCACTCGGGGAATAGGTTGGGAAGGCTTGATCACGGTCTAACAAAATTCTAAAGGTTGAAAGAAGATTATTTTTGTGTTTTTATATTTTATGAAAGCAGTAAATCATATGTTTGAGAGGTGGTTTGGTTTTAGCTATTTAAACTAAATGACAATCTAAACTACTGGTGATAACAATAAGATAAAAGACTGTGTTTATTTAATCATGTATTACTCCCTAGATTGCTTCTCCTAGTGTTGTTGCTTTGTCACCCTTGTGATGATCTGTGTAACTATTTCCTAAGTCATGAACGAATTACACGAACCCGCCGTCTACTTAGTATTCCGCTAGAGCAACGCACAAGTAAGGTAGTATGAAGACTATTACAAGGCCTCTAGGAGTACACTAAGTGCATGTGAAATATATTAAGAGTGGATCAACCATATTAGGGGGCAAGGTAGTATGAAGACTGTTACCCGATGGTATCCTTTCTACACAATCATGTTTTCCTAGACATATCAACAGCGATGCAGACAAAAGCTGGTTTTCTAAGACCTAACATGCACATCCATCACAAGAAGCAACACCACTAAGATCTACATTCTAGGTTTCATACAATCATAAATAAACACAATAGGAGGCTTAGCCTAGCATGTTAATAAAGCAAGAACATAGATGAATCAAACAACACATAGACATATTGAATGATTAAATAAACCTTACTTGATTAAAACATGAGTTGGAGGAAGTACAATAGGGTTTTTAGGCCCTAAAATCGTCCCTAACAGCTGCTAAACGAACTAGGGTTCGTACCCTCTTTTTATTCTAAAGTTACACACTCAAAACCCTAAATTCGGGTTTGTATATATAGGAAAAACGTTGTGACGGCGTCGCGTTTTAATCGTGACGCCGTCATGAAAGAGAATATTCTAGATAATGGGCTGGGTCGTGTGCTCTGACGCCGTCGTGAGATCTTGTGACGCCGTTTTGGTCTTCGTTGTGACGGCGTCACGTTGAATATGTGACGCCGTCTCCAGCTTTTGTGAGCACAAATCTTTAAGAGTCTTGGTGTTGGTTCGTAATCTCGTTTGTTTCTTCTCTAAATGAGCCCAAGTCACGTGTAATTCATCCAAATGTCTTCCAAATGAGAAATACCTGAAAAGGAACGATTAAGTACCTATTTTATGCATAAACACACGATTTTGAGGGTTAAACGACTCCGAAAAAGTGTATAAAATGACACCTCATCATACATTATGCTCGCTGGAAGGTGACCCGTCACAGTTTCTCTAACTTTATATATACGATACGAAGAACAAAGTGGCTAATAGTTTGCGCCATTTTGGTAGAAGTGGCTCTGTTAGTATGGATCCAAAAATTGTTCAGTTTTTTATTAGCCTTCTGGATATGCATAACGAATTGGTGCAGCTTTCCGGACTACTAGAGATAGATGTGAAGGTCAACAAGGGTCAGATTCCAAGATTAGGTTGTATAGTGTGGTTGGAGCACGGAAATATGATTGGTCGTCTTCTCATACATTAGGCGCTATAGTGTTTGAAACTATTCACCCCCCTTCTAGTTTCTACAATTTGTATCAGGAGCAGGTCACTTCAAGATTTTAAAATATATATTGTATTTTTAAGCTGGGATCATCTATGGATTCCGAGAAATATCTGAAGGGCAATCATGCAAAGGACACCAATATTTTTTAAGTGATAGTTTTATTTATAGAAAAAATAGATTTGAAACATATGTTAAATCAAAAGATCTTGATCTTTGGCATGTTATTACTAACGGTGATTTTTAACCTATTCAACAAAATTTAGAAACCAAATTAGATGAGGTTATCCCGTTTGAAAAACAAAGTGATGATCTTAAAAAGAGGCTTGCGAAAAATAACGAAGCCAAAATAGTTATTTACAATGTCTTGCCAAGAAAAGAATATGAAAGAATTTTCATGTGTAATACGGCAAAAGAAATTTGGAAAAAACTTTGTTTTATATCACCATAAAGGTTAATAACCAGGTCAAAGATAACAAGATCGACCTTTTGGTACAACAATATGAACAATTTGTTATTTCTGAAGATGAATCTATAGATAGTTCTTTTCCTAGGTTTAATACTATTATTACTAGTCTAAAAGCTCTTGATGAAAATTATTCTAGCAAGATTTATGTTAGGAAGTTTTTTATGGCTCTACATCCTAAATGAAGAGCAAAGGTCACGGCGATAGAAGAGTCAAAAAACTTAACATCACTGTCACTTGATGAACTCATCAGGAATCTCAAAGTTCACGAGATGATCATCAAGAAAGATTCTGAAATAGTCAAAGCTAAGGGAGAAAGAAAATCTCTTGCTTTAACGGCTAAGAAAGAATCTAGTGATGAGGAGTGTTCGACTTCCAGAAGTAAAGAATAAGAATACGCCATGGCGGTTAGAGACTTCAAGAAGTTCTTCAAGAGAAGAGGTAGATTCGTGAGACAACCTCAGAACGACAAAAAGACGTTCCAAAGAAGCCGAGATGACAAGAACGACAAAAGTGATAGAAAATGTTTTAGATGCGGTGATCCAAATCATCTTATTGGAGAATGTCCAAAACCACCAAAAGACAAGAACCAAAGAGCATTCGTCGGAGGTTCTTGGAGTGATAGCGGTGAAGAAGATGATGAGAAGGCCAAAGACGAGACGTGTCTCGTAGCTCAAGCATCAAATGAGGTATGTTCCGATTCCTCTTACTTTAGTGATGAGAACTCATCAATAGATGATTTAGCTCTAGATAATGAATATGACAAACTATGCAAAATGAGTCTAAAAATAATCACAAAGAACAAAAGATTAAAAGCCGTTAGAAATAGCTTAGAAAATAAGCTTAGTAAACTAAAAGAAAAATTGTCCACATTCGAGAAAAACAAGGGAGTTGATCTCGAATGTACAAAATGTCAATTGCTTAGAATTGAAAATGAAAAACTTAAAGAGGAAGCTATTAAACTAACAAAATTTAAAAAGAGTACACATTGCTTAAATGAAATGTTAAGTAATAAAAAACCCTCTAGAAATAAATTAGGTTTGAGATTCAATTCACTTGAAGCATCAACTAGTGGAACTAAGGAAATAAAATTTGTGAAATCTAAAAAAAACGTCCCCTGGTGGAGGTCCCTTAAATAAGGGCGACCCTCATATAGCAGAGGCAGACCCTAAAGCAATTATGGGACCACCAGTCTGTTCACCAGGTTTTAAGAAATCTGTTTCTTTTCAAAAATCCATTTTGGGTCCTAGACCAAAACATATAATTGGTAATCAAAGTTAAAGTTCCAATTGCTAGTAATAATGAAGTTAAACGATTTTACAAGCCATCGTTAAAACCCGTAGTTGGATTTTTCAAAAAACAAACTTTAGGATCAAAATACTACAACCACCTAGAAGAGTCAATAACTAAGTATCTTAGTCCTAAGACACCGCACAAAAGGAACGTTGGTCGACCAAAACCAACTCATGGTTCTCGTAACTTGGAATAATTACAATGTCAAAGTTACATTGCCTATGGGAAATGTGTCTTCCATTTCCACATCCCAACCAATTGCATCAAATGCAAGGGATGTTTAGCCTTGCAAACTTTGGACCATTGAGATTCTACGGGGACCAAATGTTTGAGTTATTGTCTTATATAAATAGATATGCCTTGGAGTCGACTTGGAACCCGATGAGTGGATAAAGGATAGCGGATGCTCTAAACACATGACGGGTAACCGAAAGCTCTTCTCAAGCTACAAGGCATACAACGGAGGTAATGTTATTTTTGGTAGTAATCTTCGTGGTAACATCATTGGCAAAGGTACGATTTCGAATGACTCTCTCAAAATAGATAATGTAGAACATGTAGATAACTTAAGATTTAACTTGCTAAGTGTAGGACAAATATGTGATAATAAGTGTAGAGTAACTTTTTCTGAACATGATAGTGAAATTACTAAGGATGGTAAGGTTATAGGTAGAGGTATTAGGAAGAAAGGCTTATATGTGATGAAATTAGGAAATAAGCCAAAAGACAAAATTTGTCTTGCAACGATTGATGAAAACTCCACGTTGTGGCATAGGAGATTAGGTCACGCTAATATGCGTCTCATTCAATCGTTAGCATCTAAGGAATTAGTTAGAAACTTACCTAAGCTTAAGTTTGATCAACACTTCTGTGATGCTTGCAAAATTAGAAAACAAGCTCACGCTAGTCACAAAGCTAAGAATATAGTCTCAATGACTAGATGCTTAGAACTCCTTCATATGGATCTCTTCGGTCCATCCGCCGTACAGAGTTACGGAGGAAACCGCTACACCTTAGTCATAGTAGATGACTACTCTAGGTATACTTGGACTAGATTCCTTAAAGATAAAACCGAAGCCTTCGATCAATTCGAAATATTTAGTAAGAAAATTCAAAACCAATTAGGATGTACAATAGTGTCAATAAGAACCGACCATGGTAGAGAATTTGATAATGAAGTGCAATTTGGAGAGTTTTGTAACATCAATGGTATTACACATAACTTCTGGGCTCTACGCACTCCACAATCAAATGGCATGGTAGAAAGGAAAAATAGGACACTACAAGAAATTAGTAGAACAATGTTGAATAAACAATCATTACCTCAAAATTTTGGTGTAACGCCATAGACACTTGATGACATCAAATAACGTCTATTTTATAGCATTATTTGTCCCATGATATTAACCCATTTTGTATAGTTATTGCAAAGAATTGTTACTTGATCGTTTATATTTGAGAATTGCAGTAATTATGCAGTAATTGGTGAAACATAGCAAAAGGCGCGCATTCTGGAGCTTAAATGAAGATATTTTGAAGATTACTATTCTGAAGACCAATACGTTGTGTCTATCATGAAGATACGGCATATCCGTGCCTGCAATCACCAAAGACCATAGAGGAATAAAGACCAATACGCCGTATCCAGAGGACTCAATACGGAGTATTCAAGATATGGAATCAATATAATATTCTGGAAGATATCAAACGTGGTCCCTACTCCAAGAAATCCCCAATACGCCGTATCCAACCCATTGGATACGCCGTATTGAACCGACTTCCTGACCCTATAAATAGAAAACTCAAAAATGAGTTTTAAGTGTGCTAAATCATATTCTCGATACCTAAACCATAAAAGTCGATTTTTAGAGGAGAAAAAGAGCAGAAGAGGTCGAGAAACGTATTCAATTCTATAAGAGACATCGTGTAATTCCATATACTTTTGTAATCGTTTAGTTTTTGGTATCATTCGTTAACTTGGTTAGTTTACATTGGCTAAATTATTACTCTTGTATTTATTATGACGTTTAAAGGCTAATACCTACAGATATGAACCATTATTATGAAGATCTGAATGTTTGGTATTTGTTTATATCAATTTCTTGATTTATCGTTGTTGCTTGTTTATGGTTATCATTTTATCTGGTTTTAAGACAATTTGGATATGCGACCTATATTCATTCTGGATCTGAGGAAGTGGACAAGCTGGTTCTAGAGTCTGGTAGCTCTCTTTTTAGTTAATTTATACATCTAGAATAATAGTTACCAAGTATTGTTCCTTCTAGAAGTCTGTGTTTAGGATACGCTTCGGGCTTAACTAGTTAATTGGATATTGTCGATGGTTTATTGAGCGTGTTGACTAGCAGATGACCTAGATAATTCAACAAATAATGTTCTGATTCCATTAGATAGTTGGACAAGTGGACTACTAGTGTATAGATTGCTATTAAGCGGTAAGTGGGTAAAGTCTCTATGAGCTAGGGTTTAACAAGATCACCATTGATTTAATCCCTAAGATAGATTTTAATCAGCAAATAATGATGCTTTATGCGGATGCTTTAATTGTGACATAATTAATGTGTTTGGGTCTTAGGAAGATGTAACGCCTAAGTCTTAAGAATGATATGCCACCTCGAGAGAAGAAATCATTGCACTTAATAAACAAACCAACGTTCTAATCGGATTAATAATGGTTAATACAGTTTTCTTATATAAGGTTCGACCGCTCTTTTATCTTTTATCTATTAGCTTGCATGGGTAACAGTGTCTTGAATTGATTGTAGTCACCAACCAAACCGTGCTAGTCTCTCAGGCTGAAAACCCCCTTTTCCCATTAGAACTAGGATTTAGACCGACATGGGTTTAACATAGGATTAGAATAGAATTAACATAGATTAGATAACCAAGATATTAATTAAATTGATAGATTTAACCTCGCTCTCAGTGATCGACACCCTACTTACCACGAAACTACTACTGATCGGGTACACTGCCTGTTAAAGTGTTGTTTTTGGTTGAGTCGGCAAAATATAAATTTAAAACTTGAATCATATAAAAAACAACCTAACTACTAAAATACAAGTTTTTGGCGCGTTGCCGGGGAGTGGAAAATATTATTGTTTTTATTTGATATTTTGGTTTTTAGCATTAGATTTGATCTAACTTTTAGTTAAGTTTAGTTTATATTAATTTGCATATTTGTGTGTTTTCTGCATTATTCAAAATACGCTGTAAAAATTTTTCAAACCAATACGGCGTATTCAGTTTATTGGATACGTTCGTATAACTTTTTAAATCATACAGGTATTAACTATATCATCTATAGGCGTATCCGGGCTATTGACAGTTTCTTTAGCGAATTTATTACAGGTTAAAATGGACGACCCCAACATTACTATGGAAGAATATATCAGGCTTGAGGAAGAAAAAGCTCGTAGGCGTGGTAAGGTGTATAACTGGGAGACTGCTACGTATGGAAAGATCTGGTATGATGAAGACGTTCACAACCTCGAATCTTTTGAAACTGAATTCCTAGCTATAGTCTTTAATGACGCGTTAACATTTGAAGTAACGCTCTCCTGTGAACCCACGGTAAGTCCTCTCAACGACCATAAAATTGACTTTAGAACATCATTTGACGAATCCGACGATGAAGATTACACAGTAATTTATGACGAAAATTCATTTTCCTACAAAATAATTTCTGTTAACAATTTGAAAACGGATTCTGAAAATGTTAATGATAAAGTCAATATGCCTTTGTTTCTGACACCCGAGCCTATGGTTAGTTATTCCAATGATTTAGACTTCTTTAAAGATTTTGAGAATGAATTTCCAGCCATTGTATACAATGATGCTCTAACGTCTAAATTAGATTTTTTTGACTGAACCCACTTTAAGTCCTCAACATATCAATGAATTTAATTTGAATGATGAAACATCATTTTCCGAATGTGATGAAGAGGAACAAAACGTTTTATACTTTAATGATTTATTTCCTTTTAACGTAATTTATCCCGATGATCTAAAATCAGATACGAACAATGCTAATGATGAAATCAATATTGAGAAACCTTTTGGGGATATGTTTGTCATACCATTACCTAATGTAATAAACATTGATAAACAAAGGTCAAATAAGCTTTTGGAAACATGTCATGATAGATTTTCAAAGCTAAAATTTTTGTCAAGAAATTAAATGTTAATATCATGACTTGGAATCATCTTAACGAAGGGATGTCATTCATTTTCCTAATAAAGAATTTGTATGTGATGTTTGGCATCCCGTTCGGCCCCAATTTTTTTTATAAGGATGAGATTAAATTGGGGCAAGTCTAACTTAAAGACTTTTTTGTAAACAAAAATGCTTCCCGGCAGACAACCCGGTTGTTTTTAAATTTTTTTGTCGCATTTAATTGTTTGAATTTTATTTAACTATTGAGTCTGTCTTCCCAGACATGACATACGGCGTATCGAACCCCTTAGGATATGGCGTATGCATGTCTGGACATTATCAATATTTAAATTCCGTTTTTATTTTAGGTGGTCAATGCCTCGTAAAACTATCATGACCTCCAAGAGCAGAATCAAATTAAGGAGTGTTTGCGTTAACTCTTAGGTTTTATGTCTAGGTCGAGTTAACCGTTACTCCACATATGTTGCATATAAGCACACACTAGGCACGAGTTCAAAATGACAATACAAGTATAAGATAATGAAATATGCATTTGGTTGTTTTTATTTTAGGTGACAATGCATTGAATCACCAGACTAGATCACCAAAATACTCGTAACTACATTTCACTCATATCAAATGAATTTAATCAACCATTACGAAACACTATTGCAAATCTAGAGAAACGATACTTTCATGAGGGTCGGGTTGTAAGTCAAAATTTTGAAAACATAGGTCATCTTATTACCAAATTTGAGTTAATTAGTTTTGAATGTTTGGTGAACATAAACAAACAAATCGTTCCTCGCTTTGTTCTTGAGTTTTATAGCCAATTCACTTTTGACTATAATTCTGAAGGACAATTTGTTGTCAACTTTTTCATTCAAAATAGGTCATTTTCCCTCACTGTCGAGGAGTTCGGTCATATCTTAAAATTTTCGTTTGAAGGCCACGTCTCATACACCGACATGTGGTCACTTGATTACTTGGCAATAAGTACTCCTTCAAAGGGTCGTTATAAAACTATTCCTCCTTCTCCAAGGGTCATAAAGTCTCTCATCCAAACACCTCGACAAGGTCAAGTAACTCGTACTCATAATAAGAAAACCGTTGTGGTCAATGAAAATGAAATTTTAACTCGCGAAATTCAAACTCATATGAAATCGTGGGTTGAAATCATTCGTGAAAATGTATTTTGTCTAGGAAGTCATCGGGATCATGTCCCTGCGTGTCTTTGTCATATGCTTTATTGCATCGAAACCTCTACAAAGTATAATCTAGCATTCTTCATTCTTAAACGCATGGAAAGGATTAGAAACAATCCTAAAGTCATTCTACCCTATGGAATGCTTTTAACTAGATTATTCAATCATGTTGTGTCAAACTTTCTCGAGTTAGCAATTGATCGCTACATTTTGGTTGATCGAGTCATGCATCTCCTCGCTCCTCGTTACTCGTTACGAAAGAAAGACGCGATCAGATCATGACACGAAAAGATGTCATGACTCAAATCCTAGCTCTTCCTCCACTGCTCTTAATCATTCGTCTTCATCTCATTACTTAGATGAAAATGATGAAGAATCTTCTCATTCTATAACTCCTTTATTACCTCAACTCATTAGCTCTTTGTTAAATGTTGTCCCTAGAGTCTTTGAAAACCTAACCCATGAAAGTCAATCTTTAAACTCATACCAAACCGAAATCATAAACCACCAAATTCAACATCGAGATGAACACCGGAAAGGGTTAAGGTCGATCAGAAAACCTCTCAAGGACATGATGAAAGGAAACAAGAAATGATCATGCTTGAATGATTTATTAGCTATCTTCTATTAGTACTTATACTTATATCACACTTTGACTTATTATTTATTTCTTAGGATTTAGAGTTGTAGAAGGCAATCACAAGTGCCTTGGGTGATCTTATTAATTTTATCATCCAACAAATTATTTGCTTATTATTATTATGTGAACTTCTTGACTATGTAAAAATGCCATGCATGTTTGATTATTACTTGCTTAGTTAGAAGATGCATATTTAGCCTTGCAACTCTATTTTGTAAAGTTGTTAAGTTAGGTCTAGTTGAACCTTGAATTTAAAAGATACTGCTGTCACTAAACAAAAAGAGGGTCAAACTGGAAAATTTTGTTCTCCACAAAATGACCCCCATAATGCATAGGCAGCCCCCAAATATATATGGGACCGCCAACCCCTTTATGGGACCTCCAACATGAGGGAACGAATTTTGTAGTCTTGCCTCTTTTTCTACACCTTTGACCCTCCTACCTATAGTCTCAAGCTGGCAATTCCCTGTTTAGCTAAACCAACTTTTGCATTTTTTTTTTCTATCCAAGCCATGCTTTGCCATTCTATCATATCTATTCCATTATTTAAGTCACACAACTATCACACTTCACCATCACCTTCTTCATCTTCTTAATCCTCTTCACCTTCATCATCAATTTCTTGTTCAAATCCCCCTCTAAATTTCTTTAGGAAACCTAGAATCTCGGTAAGACAAGTTTGGAGGCGGACAACACTCACACCAAAAATCTCCACCTTCTTCTCAAAATGCCTCATCATCACTTCCTCCAAGAGTCAATCCTCAATCTCCTTCACCACCTTCCCATAATCTACTTAGAGACCAAATGATTAACCAACTTCACAACATCGCCTCCATTCTTGAATCTCAAACTCAAAACTCATCTAATGCTTATTCTCATGCACCACCTTTACCACCATCACCCTTGATCCGTCCTCCTACTAATGCTCAAGTTGAATTTCACTCAAGCTTTTGTCATTGTTGTAGGTACACTGAAAATCATTTCCACTCCTTGAGAAATGAGATCAACTTCATTATATTTCTTCTCACCCGACTCATACCTCAAACTCGCGTCCCACCAAACCATGACCCACCTACCTCACCCTTTTTGACCTACAATAATTAAAGATTCTAACATGCTTAATTTCTTCAAATAATCATTTATCCATCTTTTGTCCGTGGCATCTTCTAGATTTCAAGAATCTACTAGTCTAGCTTTATGTCTTAATGTGTCTTTACTTTATGCTTGTCCACTTTATCTTGTAATATTCATACTGTCATAGTATGAATCTATCTTATTTTTTATTAGTCTTGCCTGCAATCAATGTTTCTTGTATGAGTTTCTTAAGTGATGAATGAAACTACTTAATGGTTTACTTGCATGAATTACTATATTGCTACTAGTTGAGAATATATTCTTGCACTTGTACTTCTCAATTTGTTTTTGTAGCAATATTCTCATAAGATCGATCCTTTGGTGCCCCAAACGAGGGAGAGCATACATCAAGGGGGAGTCTTGGTCGATTTCTATCTCTTTACAATTCAACGATCATCCTTTTTGACTTCGACAAAAAAGGGGAGAAATGGATCAAAACTCATTAATAACTTGAAAACTTTATTTTTACATAAAATGAGTTTATATTTTATCATTATCAAAAAGGGGGAGATTGTTAATACAAATAATGTCTAAAAATGTTATTTAAATTTTTGGACCTCTCGATGTTTTGAAGATAACAAAATGTAAAAACGTTTACGATAAAAATAAACGTTTACAAGTTATTAATCGTAAATTTTTATTTCAAATATAAATCACTTAAGGTATGTATAAACAAATCATTAAACATAATTAGTGATCAAGAAAATATTTTTTCTTAACCATTACATTTTCACAAAAGTATTTTTACAAAAATAAATATATACAAAATACTTTTTAATTAAAAGAAATGTTTTATTTAAACATATAAATTCAAATCTGGTTTTTCCTCCAAAATGGAACCTTCTATACTAGATAAAACCTTCCTCACTAAAAGAAAAAAAGGGGAGCGTCAGTCTACGACGGCCCCCTCATAGGCCTGGCGGCCCCCAGATATATCTGGGACCGTCGGGACCGCCAGCAGTTACCGTTGGGTTTTCCTGCCTATAAATATTGCACTATTCCCACCTGAAAAACAGACCTCTTTGCACGAATTTTTTCAGTCCTCTTTCTCTCTCTAAAAACCTTCTTTCTCTCTCTAAATCTCTTGATCACTAACATTGTTTAATCTTGTTTTAAGTGATCTAATCTCTTTTTCTCATCTCTCCTCTCCTCTTTATCAAGTGCAAGAGAAGAACATTTGTATTCGTCAAGAAACAAATTGTTGTGGTCTAGTGATATCTCTTTCTTTCTTCTAAGAACCAAATATCTATCTTGATTATCTTGTGTGATTGTGTAAATCGGATAGTGTATAAATCCGATAGTGTAGATCTTGTGATTGTTTATTACTTGTGAAGTGGTAGATTGGTTCTAGCTAAGATTAGGACACGACATTTAGCTTAGTGTCGGAAAACAACGTAAGCGACGTGTAAACGGTTTTCTCCGCCTAAAGGGAGCTTGTTGACATAGTGAAATATCAAGTAGGATACTCGGAGAGTGGAGTAGGGCGAAGAGGAGCTTCGTAGCCGAACCACTATAAATCTTGGTGTCTTGGTTTGATTGTTTCTTCCCTCGTCTCTTTATATTGTTGTGATTCTTTCTTATTGTTTGTTTAGTTATAAATAGTAGATACATACATTGTTGGTTCATATTGTTGGTTGGTTGAACATATACTCGGATCTAACAAATTTTAAAAGTAAAATTTTAAAACACTAATTAACCGGTAAACTATTTAAACCCCCCTTCTAGTTTCCACAAAAAAACATTAGGAGAGCCTAGCATGTATAGAAGGAAAACCGATAAATTAGTAGGTCGGGATTATGTTGCACAAATACCTACTGCATGGAGCCTTTTATTGCTTACTGTTATAGATCTATCCTGGATGGGATGGAACATATCGCCATGGTCAAGGTGAGTATTGTGAATTCACAGTCCATTTTCCTTTATTCATTGTTAACTATGCAAAATTGATCCACATCTACACGAGTTGTCAGTCTTTTTGTCTATCAACATGGTATTGTAGTTCTTTGCAAAACATAAAATAGAACCTTTAATTTTGGTAAGATTAAGATATAAGATCACCATAATATGTACCTGAAAATGTGAATTTGCTCAATGAAATTTTTTTAATATGGATGGCATAAGTTGCTAGTCATTTTTGTTGCAGATCGTTGTACTGCACCAGACTTGCATTTTTTGCTGATGCTGGTCTTTAGGTAATAAAATGAGGTATAGATGGTTTTAGCCATTTCATATCTTCTTGCTTTCTTTAGTTTGCAGAAGTTTTAGTACCTAGCTATAAATTGACATCAGGTAGGATATTGTTGTGTTTTAGGAATCTTGCGTAATATGTATTTTGCTGTCACTATTTTTTTGAATTTAGTTTCCAAATTCAAAATAAAATATGAAATACAATGGTGTACAAGTGATGGATAACAATAATAATGAGGATGATTTTGATACTATTGCGAATGGAAAGAAACACAAGGGAAAACACGATAAACCAAAGCCATGGGATGAAATAGAAGTCGATAGTTGGGAGATTGACAAGCTTGAGCCTAAAGATAATGTGGGTGGTTCTTTACTTGAAGAAAGCTCTTTGTACATTATAAATAGAGTAGTATTAAACTTTTAAGCTAAACATTTATTTTTTATGCAATACAATGTCGTACATAACCATCATATGCTAAACCAAAACTTTCCGCGGTGAAGCACGGGCATCCATTACTTGTTGTTTAGTATATGATCATTAGTTTTAATTTAATTTTGTGCTCAGTGTGAAGTTGAAGATTTAGTAGTAAAATTATCAGTTTATTATGTCTTTATTGATTAGCATGTGTAATGAATTCATGGATGGGTATTTATATGTAATTGAAATAGGCTCTATAGATATGTATTGGCATTTGGTTGTAGTTTATGGTACTGAGTGCATTGTGCTTTCACATTATAGGAAATGACTGCTAAGGAGTATGAAAAAGTGCTAGACAATAAGGGGAAAGCGTTGGTGTCTGTTCGAGTCAAGTTTTGTTCAATATACCATGAAATCAAGGTTACAATAATCGTTAGGCACTAGCTGGGTGACCGAGTACCGCCTAGCTATTAATCAGTTGGGCGGGGATTAATCGAGGATTACTCAGATTGGATTTTTTTGTATATAAAATTATAAAATTTTGAAACTATATGCCCGATTTGACCGATTTTAGTCCGATTTTGCCGATTTATGCATGATTTGGCCGATTTCTATCCGTAACTTAGTTGACCGATTTTTTATCCGATTCAGCCGATTTATGCCCGATTTGACCGATTTTTTTTTTCTGATTAATCGATATGTTGACCGGTTTTTAACCAAATTGATTAATAAGGCCGATTAGTGAAAATTAAGATGATTAATCCTCGCCTAGCGCATAGGCGTCAATTAATCGGTCGCCTAAGCTGGTTTTTGCAACACTGCATGAAATAAACATGTGTGTGTAGATTTCGTGATTTGAAATTGAATGTGTTAATAAGCTTTAAAACATACGTTAACTTACTTTTGTATTTAATGTACATAGTTGAATTCATAAAGGTTGGTTCATGATTGTATGCAACAATATAATTGAATTCATAAAGGTTGCTAATTACAACGCGCATTAGTTTTAAACAAATATCGGATTTTAATTGTTCCCGGCACGATCATTACATTAGTAAAACTACTAATGACTTATAAAAGTAAATAGTCCTCACAAAACCGGCTAAACGTCTTTTTGACAAACAACAACTGAACACGATTCTGAAAAAAGACAAACAAAAAAGCTAAGTCTTGGACGTCACACATACAGTTGATAAGGGCGTCGTTATCACCTCTTTTTATTTCACGTATTGCTTTATGTAAGTGTGCTGCATCATTAATATCGGCTTTTTGTCAATCCGAAAGTTGACGGCTATCAAAAATAGGTTTATGAATTCTTCATATCAAAATTGAGATGCATCTATCGCTTTCATCGTCACTGTAATCTCTTTTAACTAAATGCGGCTCACTATTGTTTCCACACTTAAAAGTCCTCGCAAATTGAACTACCTACTTTTTGAACAAATAACAAACGTATGACGTTTTGACAAACGACTAATGCAAAACCAAGTCAAAAACAACACGGCGCAACACGCGAGCACCAAAATCCTCATTTGATGAAAATATTAGCGATGAGTGTCCATTTGTAAGAACAGAAAATTATTGTACCTAACCGTTTCCATTGTTTGATGAGTTAATTACATGTTTGGTCCTTGTGGTTATGCCCAAATTGCATGTCCCGTCCTAAAAACTCAATAATTACACTAGATGTCCCTGTGGTTGTCAAAAAGGAGTTGACCAGCCCTTTGACCCTAATCCCATCCATTTGGCCATTAAGCTTCAGGGGTACTTTCGTCACTCCACATAGAATAATACCTCAAGGACCATGTTTGCAACATATATATTTTTTTCCTCCCTTTGTTTTACTCCCGCAAAAAAACAGCTACATACTAATTCTAAGGAAACATTGTTCTTGTTTAGTCTTTTCTTCTTATCCATCAATACCAATTGTAAATCCATAACATAATGAGTTCAGACCCAAATTATGAGTGGGAACAACTACTTGATATTGATGATTATGATCTCTCACTAACCCCTATTCTCCGTCCCTGCAACAGCCACGTACGTGAGACAACCACAACCACCAAAACCACACTGTTGGTAATTTAGAGGAAAATCCAGTTAGGATAATACCGAGTCTTGTGAGTATTGTACAATTAGCCAAGCTTCGTAAACAATCGGATATTCACGCAGGCGGGGATGAGTCTGTATTGTCGACACAAGAATAAAAGAAGAAACTTGGTGAGGTATGGGTGAGGATGAGGATTTTAAGAGTGGGTTGTGGGTTAGCACGACTGAGTATGTGAATGCTAATGGTGGCATTGTGAGCGGGTGTTTAGGATACATCAAGAACTTTCTCGAGAATGGGAAACTTGAGCAAGTTGTTGCAATAATCAAGTCTTGTACTTCGAATGCTCTTGGCGATCTGACAGTGACTATGAAAGATCTCTCAGGTACAATACCTGGTGCAATACATCATAAAGTGATTAATGAGGGGGGTTATGGAAAGGACATTACTATAGAAAGTGCTTTAATACTTGCTAATATTTTAATATTTTCTCCCAAACCATCAATGCATTTACAATGAGAAATGTGGTTAAGGTTTTCTATAAGGATTCAGTTCCTGGTAATGGTAGTGGTGTAGGTGGGAGTGGAATGTTGATGGAAGAAGAAGACATAGTGAAATTGATGAAAGAAGAAGAAATGGCTGATTTGGAGTTGCATGTTTGTGGGAATGTTATTGATCAAGAGGATCTATACAAGTTTGATGAAGAAGCATTTAACCTTGTATTGGAAGAAGAAGCAAGGCAATCACGGGCTAATCAAGAGTGGTTGGAGAAATGTAGGCAA